>JAVXUP010003693.1:0-56657 GCA_033070095.1 Escallonia herrerae | reverse complement strand
CAGTTGGTGAAACAGATATTGAGGTGGTCGGTGGAGCAGATCTGTGATGGTGAGGCTGCAACGGTGGGCAGATCTCTGGTGCGGTGGCGATGTTTGGGTATGTGAGTCGCGTCCGTAGTGGCATTGGGTGGAGCAGATCTGCGACAGTGAGATATAATTCTCGGTGCGGTGGTGACGTCGAGGCAGGGATGTGAGTGGCGAGATGGTGGGGCGGCGGCGCTAGTCTCGATTTCAGGGTTGTCGACGAAGGTCGGTGGCGGTGGTGCGATGGTGATTGGGATAGGGGTAGCTAGTTTGGAGTGATGAAATGAAAAAAAAAAAAAATTGGGTTCCAAATTGCTTCTAGTGTGATTTGAAGGTGGGATCTGTAATTAAAAAAAAATCAAAATTGAAAACTGAAAACTTCAAAATGAAGTTTTCAAAAATATCCCAATATAGAAAACTGGTTTATAAAATTGAAGGAAAAAAAAACGACAACGGTGAACCAAACGTCGATATTTTTTTTGCAGTTTTCAAAACTGGACCAAAAACTGGAAAAATAAATGATTTCAAACGCTACATTCGTTTTTCAGATTCGTACTGTTTCTTTGGGTACCTTATTTGTGAATACTACGAGCAGTGCAAGGAATAGAAAGAGGAGGAAAGAGAAGATAAATTTTTTTCCCTTCGTGTTTTTTGTGAACTTAGGAAAGAAAAGAAAGCATCTTTCTTTCCTCTTATTTGCAAATTCAAAAAAAAAGAAAGAAAAATACACAACATTATTATCACACCCTTCTACGACATCTCCGTAATTCTAACAAAGAACATGTGACTTTTGTGTACAACATCATTGTTTCAAAGGTGTGGGTATATCCTTCTACGGTATTTTTGTTTAACTCTTGTGAAATGTTAAAATTTGACCCTTAGAACAAAAAATTAGGCCTTAAATATTTCAAGGACAATGTGGATATTATAAAAGTGTTACTTATGATAGTTTTCCTTTCTCTCCGATTCTTCTCAGTTTTGAGAAGAAAAATTTGGTGAGAAAGAAGCCCAAGACTTGCAAACTAAAGAAATGGGAGGAAATGACCATCTTCCCTTCCATTTCCTTTCTAAAAAACACACAAACAAGGGGTAAAAGTCATGGAACTCCTCTAAGAAAAGTGGCAAAAGATGAGGTCAAGCAGCCCCATTGGGGCCACTCTTCAATGTGACACCGTATGGGAATATATTATTTGACGAGGTAATCACCAGTGTCGACATACCATCTCAAGTCACTCGAATATATATTAGGGATTCCTTTTATGTTTGGTTCTTCTTTTGCTTTTCAATTCCTAGTTTTTTATGAGGTTTCAGTTCTCGATGACACAAGCAGCATCATTCCTTTGTTCTCCTGCAGAGCTGTCTCAGATACTTACTTTTGGCATTTGAGTGGTCAGCCCCCCCACCCCCTCAACACACACCCCCCCACACACACACACACACACACACACACACACACACACTCACTCACTCAACAGAAAAGAAAAAGAAGCAAACTGGACTGAACAAGTCACATACTGATAACGCCAAAATTTTGTTCCTTAAACCAGCATTATTGATTTATGGTATAACCAGTAATATTCAGAAAAAAATGCCTTTATAATCAGCAGAGTCAATCCAGAAATTGCACTACTGATGTTAGAGGGTGCGAGAATGCCTTGGTTGACTTACTTATTGCTCGTATTAGTTCCCAAGTTTTGCCTAATCTGTATATTATTCTGCGTAGCTGATTTACTGCCTACTTTGTTTTGTGCATGCCTTTTTGACACAATCGATGTTTGGATGAATGCCAAATTTTATCAACCTATTTCCTAGTGTTGCTTCGTGTTTAGTTTTAGACTAGTCTTTCCACCTTAAAATCTCAAACTTATTTTGCGCGACAAGTTGGCAGGAGAACAGACTTGCAGACTACAGATTCAGTAAGGAAGTGCTAATGAATCCTTCAAAGCATATTGTTTGATACCTATGCTTATGGTATGTTCTCTTGTGTATATATTTATGTACTACACTAGCCAATATCTAGCGGTAAGCAGGGCAAGAATCAGATATTCAAATTTCTCTTCCACTTAGATGATGACAGTATTGGTTACTGTGGATCGCTTGGTTTCCTGCCAACGGATTTCTTCAGAGAAAGGGAAGGAATGAAGCACAAAGTTGAAGTCCAAGTTCAAAACACCTGCGAATTCAAATACACCTAAATTCATCCTATCAACCATAATTGAGAGGTGGTGTAAAACCATTGCATTTTACTTATTTTAATCTTCACATGTTGCTGTATGACATGACTTAACATTCTGTCTGCCTTACCTTAAGCTTTCCACCATGTATAGACCTTGCTAAGAAAATGTCACCCACATCCCACAATTTTGTACCCAAAGATGAACATTAGTTGAGATTGCTACTCATTGAATTTGTTGTCCATAAAGATGCCTAAGATACTGTACAGAACTCACTTGGAATTTGGAAAGGCCTTGGGTTCATGAGAACCGCCTCTTCCCACTCTTGGCTGCTTTGAGCATCATCACAAGGTCCTCACGCTGAGCCTCACCTTCAGCATATTTGAGACTCATCTGGAAGTAACGGTCACGAATATCTCTTAGTTCTGTCTCTAGAGATGACTTTGTTCGTTCATACCTTTCTTTTGGCACTACTTCACCATCAGCCCTCAATTTGCGGGGAGCCGCTGAACTACTGATTCGCCCCTCAGATAAGAACCTGCATTTATATGTCAGCCAATTATCAGTCCAAACTTTTGGTCAATACTAACTTACGTATCGGGAATTTACACCGAAACATTCACTTAGATATGTGCAGCCCCTGGCTCTTGCCTCAGATGGTATGCAGGTTGACGAGCTAGATATTACATCGAATCTTGCTTAGAAAAAACAAAAGAAGAAGGCATACTTCTCAAGCTCTGTCACTAATATGAATCAACTGCTATTACACCTGTTTTATTTTTGCTGTATTTATATACTTCATGGCTGAGTAGAGAAATATTGTTAAACAAAGGAAAGTATTCAAGTAGATGGCTTCACAAAAATGGTACCTTAAATATTATAGCTACACTAGTCACTAGAAGGCAACTTGGTGATTTGTAATTTTTTTCTATTTCTGGGTGATGGAAAGACCAGCAAGCTACAGCTTTCAAGCTTACCATTCCGTGGCTATTATGCCACATGGGTCCCTTCAATATCGAGAAATGTAACTCTAATTTAGTCCCAAACTGAATTTAGAGTCGAGTGGAACTACCAGTCTTTGCTTCAGTACTCAACTTTTGTGCTGTATTGGTTGATTAGGTAACTCTACAAGGGGTTGATGTAAACCATACTACCAATATAAAATCCGTATATCCTATTTTCTTTCTTTGCATATTACACATCGCAAAAACCACAACTAGCTCCTATCTCAAAGATCAGCCTCTTTGCGTCCCAATAACTGACATTGCAATTCATTTCTAAAACTCAAACTTTTGGGTACTGTTTGGCACTAATTTCTTCAGAGTAAATGTGACAAGAAAAACAACAAATTTTGAACTTTTTTGGTTTTGCTCAACGTCAAAATTTTTAAAAATAAAAAACTGTGGCTGTTACCCTTAACGTGTGGGTAGACCTATAGAGATAATAGCTATGGTGAGTGTAGGTTGTGCTGCAGATAGGGAAGTGCATGTGGTTATCTAGGGATAGTTATGTATGTATGCTCAAATAGGCAAATAAAAATGCATATCTATATATGTAGGAGTTAACAGCTAACTTCAATGTAAATTTACGCAAGAAGGGCAATTTGTGCCTATATTCTCGCATGCACCTACTCGGGCAATGACTAACATTAAGGTTATTATATCAGAATGATAGTTAGTCTCCTGACTGGCATAAAGGCCTTAAAGCTTTGACCATGTCAGGCTATACTGGCTCATAGAGAATCTCTCCTTTGATGGATAGCCCTGTACTGGTGATCGAATGTTGCCTTGAGTAGCAGACAGTCTCTCCTGCCAGCCTCACGAGAACTGCCCAATATTAGGAACAACTTTTTATGCAACACTACTATACTCAAAAAAGAACCACTTTAAATAGGCCCTATGAATGAATTCCAACAATTTCTTTACATGGATAACTTCAAGGCCATGAATAGCTCTGATCCATTAATTGTACTTAATTTAACTCCAAACCTTATAAGTCCCATTCAAACGGACAATCATTTGTTTGAGAATTGGAAGCAGTTTTCCAATTATTATGTGTTGTGCTTTTTTTTTGTGAGCATTTGGTCCGCCATTAAAGCGGCTATGAGTTGTTTGTGGTGTTGCACCTTGAATTGTCTCTTCACGAGCAGCCAAAAGCTTCCAAATGAGGGGGAGTTTAAAGCACGGTATGCCTTTTAGGCCCATTCTCTAACAGCTTAAGCTTTTATAGCAAATGGAAACGTAAGACCAGAAAAAGTCCAATAGTGTGAATTGGAGACAACACTATGGGCTACGCAAAATCAGTTATCACCAGAAGAAAAAAAATTACAAACTGGCCAATCTTAGCAGTTGATTTAATCAAAGAAGAAGAGAATTAGTTGATTAGATGCATGTAGAGGAAAGGAAATTTGTTATTTATAACTATACCTACCTCTCAAGCTGACCTTTATATTTGTTCTTTGCCTCCAAAGCCTGAGCAAGCTCATTCTCAAGCAACTGTAACTTCGCTACATGATCCACTCTAGAAACGCGAGGATTTCCACTAGGTTGTCCATGCTCATTGTCAATCTAATACGGTTAAACGGGAGGAAAAGTTTAAGGGGCAATAAAATAGTTGAGATTATTCATGACCCAATTGATACAATAAGACCATTCTATTTGTACTAAAGATACCATCATTAATTGCACCAATAGCTCCAAAGGACAAATAAAATTAACTCAGCATAACATAGGAGAAGTGTCTCACACCTCTATTTGATATTGACTTCCTTGTGGACTCTTCTGATCTGCTAGATGTTCCTGTGCATGGCTGATCTTTACTGATGACTTTCTTCTATTACTGTCATCTTGATTTGTACTCTGCTCAATTTCACATTATCAAGTTATGACTCTAAATAACATCTTTGATCTAATAACTTTCAACTTCAAAAATTAGATGGTACATCTGCTCAAAAGATAACACTAACCTTTTTACTGCCAGACTTGGTTCCTTCCTGTTTTACTCCTTCCATCATTCTCAGATCTTCCTTCAAGGCTTGAGCTCTCTTTAAGCATTCATCCTTCTCATCCTCAAGTTGTTTTACCTTCAGCTGATATTGTTTGTTTGCTCGCTTGATTTGGCTAAGCTCATTTCTCAGCTCTGCATCCTGTGCACACATTGCCTCTTTTGCGGTTAAATCACCCTCCCTACGCAGAAGCTTGTCTTCCAAAGCAATGACCTTACGCTTGCAGTCCTCAAACTCAGAATTTTTTTTCTGCAATGAAGAAATCTTCTCAACACATGACATTTTTTCAGCCTTCAACTCTTCATAATCCCTAGATAACGAATTCAACAAAGCTTCTAATTTCTCCTTTTCAAACTTAGATTCACTTAGCTTCCTCTTAAAAGCCAAAAAGTCATCCTGAAGATGTGAAATTTTCAGCAACTGAGCCTTCAACTTGACAGTTTCTTCAATAAGTTGTTGGCGCTCATATTCGGAGACTGTAAGCTTTAGTTCAAGATCACTTACAGCTGTCTTAAACTTATCTTCACTTGTTCTGTAATTCGCCAACAACTTCAGCGTTTTCTCATGGTCAGCCATCAGTTGTTCATGGCTTTGTTTAGAAGCAACAAGCTCAACCATCAAGCCTTGAACTTTCATTTCAGATTCTTCTCTAACCATTTTATCTCTTCCTCGATCAACTTAGCTCTAAATTGAACTTCTTGAACAGTAGATTCCAACTTAGCTCTATCTGCACGTAAATTGGACACTTCATGTACAGCTTCAGAGGCTATTCTCTCTCTTTCATCGTGAGTTGCAGAAATTTGCTTTGTCAGGTGTTCGACCTCCCTTTGAAGGTTCTCAACCTCAGTTGTATTCTCCAAGTACATCTGCTTTAACAAGCTTTCCTCCAGAAAATATTTTTCCTTTTGTTTCCTGTTTTCTTGAACAAGTGCATCTAATTCTACAGTCAACGTTTTCTCCTTTGTGGCAACATCTGATAGCACTGAAAAAATATTTCCCTCCAGAGCTTCAATCCTTTTAGAACAATCTGTCACACTTTTTTGCGATACAGTCAGTTCAGACTCCAAATGTCTGCAACGTTCATGCAACTCCAGTTTTTGCTTCTTCAATTCTCCATTTGTTTTCTGAAGAGCATTGGATTCCTCAGTGAGACTCACTGTAGATTCTTGTAACTTCTGATTTTCTATTTTAAGGAAGTCACACTCTTCTCGTGCTTCTGACTGTTGATTCTCCAAATCCAGTGATTTTTGTTTAAAATCCACTTTCTGTCTCTCCATAGCAATCGCCAACCTTCTGATCTCATCTTGGAGACTTGTAGAAACACATTTTGCGTTCCCTAGTTCCAATCGACTAGATTCCTTCTCATCCGTCACATACCTCAATTGAGCTTCTAAGCCAGATACACGTTCTGATAATTGGATATTTTCTTCTTCCATCTTGAACAGATGGAGCTCTAGTTCATGATTTGCGCATTCTAGCTCATTCGATTTCCTTTCAAGAATTTTGTTAGCTGAAACATGGGAGTCCACACTGCTCTTCAGCACCAGTAGATCATATTGTAAACCATCCAAGCATTTAGAGGTGATGTTACTTTCTCTCAGTGCAATTTCCATGGTTTCTTGCAGCTGGTTATTTTCCTTGGTGGAATTGGCAACCTGAACTTCCAATTCCAACTGACACCGTCTAAGAAAGTCAACTTCCTCTTCCTTTGACAGCAAATCAGCCTGGAGGTTTGCTACCACAGATCCTTTATCTGCAACATCCATTTCTAGAACAGTAAGATTAGCTTCTAGCTCCACCTTTGAACTGCTTAGTTCAGAAACCTTCAAAATGTAAAATTCCAGCTGCTTTTGAGCTTCTTCAACAGTAGTGCTCCTCTCTTTGGTCTCAAGTTCAGCACATTTAAGAATCTCTTCAAACTCAGTGATCCTAGCTTCCAGTAGTTTGTTCAGCTCGATGATATAGTTAGGGATGGCTCTGGCCCACACTTTTGAAGTAGTTGTACCATTATTGTCCAATTTCCCTAGATCATCAAGATAATATTGGCACTTGTCACTTACTTCAGACAAAATATTGTTCTGTGGCTTCATGATCTGGTGAAAAGCCATTTCAAGCTGTTTCAAAGATTCAGAAAAACTCCTAGAAGTTTCAACAGTATCTATCTGGAACTCCTCGGTCACTTTCTTCAGCTTCTCTTCGAGATAGGGTATTTGGGATTGTAGTTCTTTAACTTCAGATTCAAACCTACCATTATTCTTAAGCTTGCGTAGGAGCTCTAGATTTTCATTTGTTAACTCTGTGCAATCCCTCTCGAGCTCCTTCACTTGATCTTTCAAAGCTTCAATTTCTCTTTTGAGTTCCAGACGGTTTTCATCATTTAACTTCCTCTCCTCTAAATGTCTTTCAGTGAAAGACTCCATTAATTTTGCTTCTAAACTGACTAATTCTTCTTCCTTGACAGACAACTTACATTTGTATTCTCTCTCACTATCCACGAGAGACTGCATACTCAAATTCTGTTCGGTTTCCAAATCATTTTTCTCCTTCAAAGCCTGTTCAAGCATCTGAACTTTAACTTGCAGTGTGTTCTCCGATTCCTGAAATTGTTGCAACTGGATTACTAGAATTCTGTTTTCATCCATATATCCATGGATTGAGTCCTCTAAATTGCTGAATTTCAGTTGTAGTGTCGAGAGGTTCTCTATATCAACTTTCTGCTTTTCTATGGTTTCTTCCATTTCTTGGAGGATGGAAACGAGCTCAATATTTGATTCTTGATTCTTTGCCAGTTGTTGAGCCAAGCTAGCATTTGATTCTTTCTGGAACTTTATCTCATCTTCCAGTTCCTTCTGGATACGAGTTATACCTTCTGACTCAAATGTTGAATCCTCGATCTCTGCCTGTTTTGTCATTGTTTCTTTCAACAGTAGTTTAAGTTGCTCGACTTCTTTCTTAATGCCATCACGCTCGATGCATGCTGCAGAAAGCTCCATTTCCAGGTCTGCCAATTTCTTTGACTGATCAGAGTATTTCCTCCTCAATATATCCAAGTCGAGCATCTGTTGTCGGGCATTTCTCTCCCACATCTTAGCCTCATCACGAAGCTCTTCAATGGTATCTTCTGCAGCTTCCAGAAGATTTTTGGAAGAACCAGCATTCGCGAGAGATGATTTAACAATAACAGCTGAAGAACTTTGTCCAAAATTTTGTTTATACTTCTCCATACCATCTCCTGAATCCATATCTCTTGAGCTAAAGGATGAGTGAATTAACACAGAAGCATCCTCAGCAGAGTAGTCGCCATGAGGTGAAACATCTTGAGAACTGCTTGCATCTTGTCTTTTACCCACATTGTAACTATCACCATCAACATGTCTTGCAGAGAAATTTCCCCTCCCTACAGAGCCATTTGCAGAGTTGAAGCTGTGGTTTGAGCCAGCTGGTGAATAACTTGTTTCCTACAATGCAGTAAATCGGTAGTTCTAGTTATATGGTATGTGAAAAGAATATTTCAAGTCTGCTTTGTCACTTCTCGGCCACAGAGAAAAGGAGTGCAGGATAAAATATAGAAGAACATGAAAAGGTTCAACTAATACTGTACTTAGGGAAGCCTCTATATTGCTAGGAGTACACGTAAAATTCAAGTCATGTGAGAACATCGAAAGAAGTTATGGTGCAGTAGCGGGAACTGATTGTGGCTACCTCATATATTAAGGATTCATGCAATTGAGATCCATGGTTTTAACCACAGGACAAATTGAGAACTTCCAACCATTTTCTGTCAGTAGAGCCTTCAACCTTTGTTTTAATTGTAAGACCTTAAACATACAAATACTTGTTTATTCTCTCTGGGTTGTCCTGCAGCTATCTTAGATTGCAGCATTTCTCCAAACTATACTTGTGTGCTTTCATGCCAAACTGGCTTTGTTGCTCAAAGGATAGAAACTGGTTAATGTCACACCAAGGAAAAGATCCTCAAGTTCTAGTTGTGGCTTAAAAAAGGTTAGAAGATCAAACAAATAGCAAAAGATGATGATGATACACTGTATGACATCTATGTTTAAGATATGAATCTAGTACAACGGCAAGCATGATTCTCCAACGAAACATAACCCCTCCAAAGGAAGTGAATAACTTAACCTCTGAACATGTTCATGCATGTGTGTGAGGCACACTCAGACACACATATATACACAGAGAGAGAGAGAGAGAGACTTACCTTGCTTCCAAATTTTCCCGGATGCAAGGTGGAGCCAAAATCCTGACTTGATGGAGATCTAAGACTCCTGGCAATTAAGCCATCAGATCCATTTGACTTGCTGCCCATGCTATGAAAATCTGCATCCTGATCTTCCGCATGGCCATTTGAGGATTTCGTTTCTTCATCCCTGAAAAAATGTAGAAAATTGCTAATAGACATGAAGCACCAAGGTTCCAAAAAAGAGCAATGACATAATATCACATAGACTATATACCTGAGTTTCGTTCTTGGCGTTAGACAGTGAATTTTGAGCTGTGAACCATTTAGACAAAGAAAGTGTTGCATTAAAAGTCTGAATGCTAATGGCTTTTGTCATCATCTTAACCAAGATAAAATGTGCACAGGGAAAATACGACCAGAACAGTCGTTGCACATAAGGGGCAAAGAGATAGGAAAGAGAAAGTAATTCTCTTCTAATCACCACATTACTCAATTCATATAGGCAGGGATTGCACTTCCATAATGCATCAGTTATGTTTCAACTGTTAGCAGCTTTTATAAACCACCTTAAAGTGGAGAGCCACAGCTGAAAGAATACAGTAAGTACAACTTCTTCTTTCTCAATTCATCTTGTTTGTATTTGCAGTGTCCTACGTGATAAAAATCTTCATTGCACTTGCACTTGGGTTTTTCCTGGCTTCTAGCATCTCATCTTTTCCTTCTTTCTTCTTGATTGCAATAATCAACTTTCCGTCTATCTTTCGTATTTCAATTATGGGAGCCTTGAATTTCTGTGATCTCTTCTATAGTGCAGTTGCACTGAATATGTTTGCTGGAAATTGCAGTAGCATATGGGTTGCAGAACTCTTCTCCTTCCTCATTGCTTTCTCTTTCCTTCTCTTAAAGCCTTTTTCCTTCTCTCTTTCCTGACCGCAACTGACCATAACATCTGAAAACACCAGTTGCAATCCAGTAGCATCGCAATAGCAGTGGCAACTGCCCTAGCATCGCAATGACAATACTGAGTAGCCGTAGCATCCTCGGTGACACCGGCTTTGCATCATCAAACTTATAGTTGCATTTGGCATCATAGTTTTTCTACTTCTTCTTTTCCTTTTGGGTTCTTGGAAGTCCCGATACTTGTACTGTCAGTTAGAGGAGGGGCATGGAAGGGTTGTTAAGACTGTCCGGTAGCATATAGTTTAATACAGGGATGTGATTGACCCATGGGTAGTTTAATCACAAGAAAAGCTGGGACCTCCTGATCTGTCTGCTTGTTCCAGAGTAAATAGCAGTGTCTAACCTCCTCAGAACAGAAACTAATGTCACCTAACCTTGTGTGGCTCAACATTGGAACAACCATATCTAGGATTGGTTATCTATTCTAGTTGAATTGCATGCTTTCCACTCACTGTAGAATATGCTAATAAGTTCTAACTCCTCTGACCTGAGATGCAAATGATTACTCTTGGTACTCGCTTTAGTTATAACACTCTTGCACTCAATAAAATGTGTAGGAGACTTGGAATTGTTCTTCCTTTCCGATATTAATGTAAAATATAAGCTACATTAATACCATATTTCCATTCAGAAAGTTGCATATATATATATGATCAGGAAGTTCCATTCAAAGGTCCCAAACAATATAACCAAACAACTCGAGGACACAGAAATCATGACGCACCTGTAAAACTGTTCCATAGTTGCATTTTTTCAATGGTAATGAAAGTGGAACAAACGTCCTCGAACTCATGTATCCTGCCATGTTGACTGTAGCCTCTCCAAGTATGCCAGATCTAGCTGATCCCTATAACATAAAAGAAAATTTTCATGGCATGATCTACAAGTCATTTTAGAGCTATGTTTCTGAAAACAGAAAAGGACAATCAGCAACATCTTTAGCATACGGATAAAATGCAAATAACCAAATACATGCAATATCTGTGTACCATGGAAACAACAAGCTTGAAGAGACATCCTTCAAGCTCTTTCGAAGAATCATCTTTCGAAATCCACAAAGATTCTGAAAGAGTCTCTGTCCATTGACAATTGCCATTACGTGCGGGTGCTTTAGTTGATTTTGCAACAGTTTTTCCCGTTTCTACGGAGATAAGAGACACAAATAGCTTGTCCCATCCTTTAGGTACCTATGACCACAAAAAAAATCATGTATTGCAGTCATTAAAAGTAACGTGACCAACACATAATGCCAAGGTTAGCATCAAACAGACTCTTCTGAATAAAACCAGGAAACAATTCACAAAAACAGTGACAGTGATGAGTATGTAGTTTATGCTGTAGTAGTAAGTCTGTGAGTGTGAAGAAGAAAAGTTGAGCGTGTCCCTAGCGAGCCTCGTGTCATCATTTCTCTGAGATCCTGTTATTATTTGTTTTTCTTGGCAATTCCAATTTTCCAATTTTATAGCTGAGTTGTTACTTCAAGTTGAGCAAAATAGATGAGAATCCAAATACTAGAAATATGTTATAGTTGTGAAAGTCGCGTCATCTGCTAGTGCACAATCTTTTTGCATTAAGAGTAGCCTTATCTTTTATGCCATGAGAGTCTTGTCTCCTGGTCTTCTTGAGCAATATCACCAAGCTATTATTAGGTCCAAAGAAATCTTTCTTTCCCTTGTTTGGCAAATTAGGAAACTATACGCCTGAAACCAGTAACGTGCCATAAAATTGTGTAGATGCATTGAAGTTGAACTAACGATGTCTCTTTTTAATTTGGAACAACTTCTGATCTCCCTATGACAATAATTGTAAAAGTAAATTTCTCTCATGCACATTGTTTTGTGGGTTGAAGATATACGTAAAGCATTATGTCTCATTGGCGCAGGTAACTGATAACCTAAGACAGTAAACAAATTTCACTTCTGCCAATCAAAAACATGAAATCCATATATTGTTGGTAGTTGCTTCTCTTTTTCTGCAGCTTCTTGTGCTGGGGTTGCTAGAAAGGCGGGACAAGAGATGGAATGCCACTTACCATAGATAACAATAAAGATTTCAGGTTTCTAATCTAGAGGTGGTTGTCATACTTTACCGTCTTCCCTTACCCCCCTTGATGCTAAGTACAGTGGATGAAATAGTACTGCAGAGAGCCTCAAGTGTTTATTAGTACTGCTAAGTGTTTATTTGATCAAATTTGAAGGTGCCATTGTTGATAAAACAGTGAAATTTTACATATTGAGAACAAATACATAAACTTCATCTCTGAAAAAATGAAGCCATTGAAAGAAAAGAAAAAAAAACCTCAGAGGTGCCTTACAAGTTACAAGTACAGTCATCTTTCAATGAAGGCTACATGTCAAGAAAATACAAGTTGGAAACTCAAAATTATGAAGTTTTATGATGCACCTGGATGGCTTGAAAATTGGAGAACTTGAAATCAACCTTCTCTCCTGATTCAGATGACTTGTGCTGCTTCTGTAACCTGAACATGTTCCCTGTCTCTTCCTCTATTATCTCTTGTTGCTCCAAATGCAATCCCTATGTACTGAAAGCTAACGTGGTGTAACCAACAACATAATTGCCAAAGTGTGATACAAACAAAGCAAGAGAGAATGAGAGGGGTGTCAGCTAGCTGGTCCTTGTTGGCATGGGTGCAATATTACTTTCCCAACTATTCTGGCCTTACCTTGTGTCTATTCAAAAGGGGCTTTCTTGGATTTTTCATTCTTGCTATTGGCACTCTCTGTGCACTCGTGCATTTGCGAGAAAATCTACTACAAATGATGTTCTATAACAAGTTCTCAAGTGCAAATAGCATCAAGTGGAATACGGCGATCCAAACATTCGGACTTCAAATTCTTCATTCACATCGGTTTTGGTGTATTGTCACTGAAAAAGGTGTCAAACCAATGAGAAAAGATGTCAATTAGAGTACATTGAGTCCCCAAGGGTCAGCTCAAGGGAGAAATGTCTTAATATCTATTCGGGTCCTATCGAGGCCATTAAGAATATCCTTTCACCAGTCCCCAGAGAGTAGATTTAGTATGGTACGCGATAACAAAAATGGAAAGGTGAAGCCAAAAGAAAAAGAAAAAAAAAGAGAAAAAGAAATGGAGAAAGCCGGCCGGCCCCTGAACAAGGATATCTGACGCACGTGCATACTTTGTATCCCAACTGTAGATTACAGATTATAGTTTGCCAGCAGATTTGTAGATTATACGGCGCAGGATCAGAACAAAACGCCGAAACATTAACGGAAAAAAAAGAAAAAGAAAAGAGAATACTTCATCTGGGTTGTGTTCTAGCATGAATTTGCAGGGGAGGTTTTGGGGACTGCATGCAAACCACCATCGACACCATCGAGGTGTATGTCCCTTATGACCCAATTTGCCTTTTTTAATTAAAGAGCATCTCATTGAATTAGAAACTTTGAATTGATCTTTGTACAAAGTTGTTGGCTTTTCGTCAAAGCGGCTGCGCTACGAAAAGAGCGTTATACTGTGTAATCGATACATCCTAATTATGTACATTCTATATTATTTTTTGATATTTGCTAGACAATCCCGCTGTGTAGTGCTTCGAAACGCTTAGGCTGTGTTTGGTGTTTTCTGAATAAGCTAAAAAAATTGTATCTCCTATTAGAATAGTTAGTTAGTGACAAGGTGTGAGGTGGTTGTCCCACGTTAATAAAGTAAGAAAGATGCAAAGCCTTTATAAGATTTATAAGAAGACTTTACTCAGCCAATCAATTAATTTAGATGGTGAAAAAGGCTGGAGGGAAATTCAAAATTTCCTTGGTTTGATGTTTAGGCTTGAAATAAAACTATATTTTAGGGTCAAAAGATGGACACTTGGGTCTTGGTTGAAATTAATTAATTAATATAATTTTATTTTATATTTATAACCGTTAGTGCGCAATAGTTATGTCTTTTGATGTCAAGAGTTATTTTCTTCAGCCGAGGGTTGTGTCTATTTAAATATTATAAATATCTTTGTATCCTTCAATTTCTAATAATCGAAAACATATTTTCTAAAACATGTTCGCGGGGGAGGGGGGTGGATTTTATTTCTGCTGATCAGAATTTTGTTTGGCTTTGTTATTTTGAGGAATCTGTCATTTACCCAGCAACAAACATAGTGGAGGCATATTTCTTTAAGGACATTGATAAATTTTGATCAAAGCCTTATCGCATTTGCTAACATTACCTGTGCTTGGCAGCGCACATAAGGGCCGAATAAGATATCCGGAGCATGTGCAAACTCACTCCTTACTTAACATATCAAGTCAAAAGGGTAAGGTGATGGTGATAAAGGCGGGTTTGAAATTTTCAACACCGTGGATTTCAGGGATTGTAATTGTTGATTTTTGGGATTATCTCATAGTTTTTCTTTATGAATGTTTTAGTAATGAAATGAGAAAGGAAGTTTATAGCTGTCAAAGTTTTAGTTTCCTCGCGGTTTGTAATGGTTTTCTCGAGTGAGGCTTGACAATGCCAATTAGAGGTTGTCACATGGGCCTACCGCCAGTCACACTTGACTCATGGGCCCAACTACGAGTTCAAGTCATGACATTTTTTTTGTGTAATATGCTAATTTTTTTCGTACAGTCGAACAGATGATATTAGGCTTCTTTTTTGTACGGGGCGAACTTTGGACTTTGGACCATTTTGAGCTATTTGGAAAACTTTTATTGCACTCAATTTGGAAAACTTTTGTGCTGCCATGTTGTGATGGACTAATGGTACTGATTATGTTGGGCAACAGAATGGCACTTTTAGTTATTAGTCTTTACCACTATTATGTTCAGGCTTGGCATACCTTTCATTGCATTCATAGAAGAAGTGCATACGAGTCAATGCTAACAGTGAACCCTGATTATCACAATCATGCTACTAATTTTAGAATTTTTCTTTAAGATCATCTTTCCAAACTCTTTTCCTCTTTCACAGATTTGGACCAATTGATTCAAAGCATCCACGAGACATTTCCTACAAACAGAGCAACACAACAACATATTTATTTTGAATTTTACACAACAAATTAAAGAGAAAAGTCTGGCAATTACCTTATAATTGCCACTCATCTAACAAACTTCCTTCCCGGAATCTAACAAAACATCCTTCGTGGATTAGTTTCCATCGTCCAAGCATGTTTTATGCAAGAAGTTCCATAATAACATTATGGCGTTATTCCCCGTGATCGTTCAAAATGCTACTAAAACTTATCTCGACAAGTTGAAACTTCAATTTTTTTTGTTTTTTTGATGATTTTAGAATTGCAAGTTATATGGCATGTCGGTTTGAGAATTTGAACTCGAAACTTTGAAGTTATTCCTTAATTAAGGTCTTTGCCACTTCACCGACCCCTTAGGTTTCTGAGACTCCAAATTCAAAGCTCTTATTTCAATTTTATATACACAAAATTTTACAATCTAACCCCCAATTTGAAAATCATATGTATGCAAAATCCAAATCATATCCATGTAACCTTTTGATCCCTTGTAGAAATCTACCCGTAGCTTCAACTTTCACTCATTTACTCTAGCCATTTTCTTCTACTACTGTGTGTGCGCGCACGCGCGCGTGGGCGTGCGCTACAAATAATGTATGATGTAGCCGTTGCAAGGAAATGAGGGAGAAGGATGGCTGTTGGAGCAAAAAAACCAAGAGGGTTTTTGGTGTGTAATGTTGGTGCCATTTAGACTCACATTGACGCCATGTCAGTTAAATATACGAAGTGACCATTTTGCCCTTGAACATATAACGGACATATAGTCAAAGGTGTGACGTCTATTTGCGCAGGACACTACGATTTAAGAAGTTTGAGATACGGGGTGCCAAAGTTAAACATTGAGGTGCAGAGTGCAAATGATGCCAAAGAGGGCAGGTGCTGGTTGAAATTAACCCTAAGAAGGACCATAATGTTTCGTCATTCCAAACATAAGAAACATCTAACCTAACATTTACATAGAGACACCAAAAAGGAAAACCAAACTTTTAGTGGGGAAAATAAAACCTAGTTAATAATGTGCGTGGGCTATGAGACTAGGTCCTGAAGGAGCCAAATAGCCTAGGTTGATGGTTACTTGGATCTTTTGCAAGTGGGCTATCCTACCAATATATCTAACCAAGTTTCAGTTTTGCGCAAAATGGGAGTACTACAGGTAATAAATTAATTTACTTAAATTAGTCCTGAAAATACAATTTCAGTTCACAGCGAACACAACATTTTCTATTGACAAAATCTCTGTTAACAATAATTGCAGTTTCAATAAAAAATAAGTATGTTTTTTCATAGAATGTTAATCTAACTTTTGCCTAATGTTATACGGTACTGATTAACAGGCTCTGCAGCAACATTACATGATACTCTCTCCGTTCCACATAATTTGATCAACTTTTTATTTAGATCGTCCCACAAAAATTATTCATTTCTAAATTAAGTAAAATTTTGTAGGTAATTTTACATATTTACCAGTTTTACACTTTTTTATTCATTTATCTCTCTACGTTTAACACTCAACTATCCATTTTTTCGCTCCCCACTTTCTTTCCCTCTTCTTTGTAAAGGGTAAAATGAAAAATACATAATATATCACGAAAATTCTTAATTTGGGTGCAATAAAAATTAATCAAATTATATGAAACGAAAGTAATACGCTTTGTTAACTATGCCGGGATTACGATAGAAAAAGTAACCCAAGCTATTTGTTTTGTGCTGCTTCTCATGATATGACACCTTAATACGTCTGGTTTCCCCCAGCCCACACGCCCCGGGCATCACGAATCTTGTGGCTTCCCATGAGGATACCCACGTTATTATAAAAAAAGTAGAACTAAGCTTATTAATTCTTCTGTACACGGCCAGCACAAATCTTGTGGCTTCCCATGAGGATAGCCATATCATGACCAAAGTAGGATCCCACACTTGACTCTTCTGTAGATTAAATTATGAATTAGATCTACTCAAACTCAGTTTTAGTTCAAAGACACTACTTACACTCCCTTCGCATGTGCCCCTCACACCAAACTCTCTTCTTTTATACTTCCTTACCAACCTTAACCTCCCTTGCCAACCCTCATGAGACTTACGTGCCCCCCCCCCCCCCCCCCCCGTCGCCCAAACCCCCCTGCCTCATTCAGCAACATCCATATAAAGATGGATCAAAATCAAATCCTCTGCTGTACAGCAAAAATACTGTACATCATTTAACTACCTTCACTATAAAGAGTATCAATTTAACTACTACTTCTTACTTCCTTTAAATGGCAGAGCCACAAGATGAAGGCACGTCCGACGGTCGAAGAAAGGTCAAAGGGAAATGTACCACGAGGTCCGTCGAGGAGACTGCCTCGCCGGCTGCGCTAATGCCACCGGCTAGTGCTCCATGTGGGGCGTGCAAGTTCTTGACGAGGAAGTGTGTTAATGGATGCATCTTTGCTCCGCATTTCAACTCGGACCAGGGGGCTGCTAGGTTTGCCGCGGTGCACAAGGTGTTTGGTGCAAGCAATGTCTCAAAGCTGTTGTTGCACATCTCGATGAACCGGCGACCTGACGCGGTCGTTACCATGTCGTACGAAGCTCAGGCTAGGTTGTCCGACCCGGTTTACGGTTGCGTGTCAACCATACTGGCTTTGCAGCAACAGGTTTACCATTTCTTTTAACGTATGCTCTTATATGTATTTAGCTTGGAATTACAAGATGTGTCAGTGTTAATTACTACTTAATATGTAGTGTTACGGTTACCTAGGGTTGTATTGTTCATCAATTTGAGATATAAATATAGATAATTTCACATTCTCAAACACAAACGTCGCAGAGATGTTCCAAAATTGTAAAATTTGACTACCAAATCAGTTTTTACGAATTTTCTTCTAAAGACAATTTTATAATTTCTCCTAAGAGGTCGAGTTTGTTAAATTTTTCCCTAAGAATTTATTGACTATTTTTGAATGAAGGTGAGATGGTTTCTGGGAGGCAATAAATACTCAAGAAAGTGTATTTCCTTACTTCAAATTGTTTGTCGACATTTTGTCACGAGTACTTTTTTTATTGACAAATTGAGGGGCGGACAAGTAATTGAAGATGCAGGCTCCTTAAATGTTTAAAAATGTTGTAAGACACCGTCCAACGTTTTTTGATTTCACTAAAACTTAATAAAAAGTTCGGCTTCGGCCCTAGAACTCGGCAAGCAATCAGGTTATACTACAGACCTTCGATAGTTCTTTTCCTAGATCTGGAAAATGAAGTTCTGAGATTCGGTGGTGGGAGCGGTTTTCTTTATAATAGAGTGCTCCTTATGTATCACTAATCCAATCAGTGCAACTTGAACGGAACCATAGCCTCTATCAGAATACATTGCAGAAGGACTAGGCAAACAAATATTAGTGAGACATTTGGCAGAGCCTTTTACTGTTGATTCCAGACTAAGCAATAACCGATCTAACGTTTTTGGATGACATTCAGAAACTCGATCGGATAACCTGATCCAAGCTCTGCCTTTGTTTCCCAACATGAAGTGCGACTAAATATACTAGTCTGAACTTTCGAGAGTCATGGAAGACTCAACTCTGATACTATCAGTCACGACCTAGAACAATGGTACTTCCGTGGTACTATGTTCGATGACCTTAGTGCGCATGTTATGCTCAACCTTGCACTTTAAGGTTGCTATTGGCCTGTGGGAGACCCTAGTTCTTGATTGTTACATACAGAGGCACTTTTGGTTCAAGGAAATTTGAGAGAAAATTCTCAACTCTACTTGCAGGTGGCATCTCTGCAAGCAGAGCTCGCGGTGGTTCAAAACCAATTAATTAGCGGGAGGTTTGCAGTAGCAAATGCCCTTCAAAACTCGCAGCAGCAGCAACATATCGGAATGATGCAGCCCGCATATTCGAACAATTCCTCAGCTTCGAATAACCTTGTAAACATGAGCAGCTTCAACTCTGGTTTGGCCCTTGCCGATAAAAGTATACCACCTTCCCAAAGCTTTGAGCCTCTTCAACTTTCCCGACCTTCTCAAGATGAAGATGAAGACGAGGAAGAGAGCCAGAATCCAGCGGCCTTGTCAATCAAATGCTTCACTCGCTATAAGGTCACTCGTCATTCCTTTTTCTTAAAAATAACCTCATTTATTCCATGCAAGGATCTGAACCGAGGGACTGAAACTCTCATAATCAATCTGTCAAAGTCAAGATTGCCTGCTCCATTAGCCAACAGTAGCTATCCGACAACCTCCGGTAACTCGGCATATGATACATGGTGTAACTCACGTCTCCTTTTTATCTTTCCACAAACATATCAACTTCATACATACATGTAATCTATTAATGATGTACTACAAGCACAACTCGATACGAAGTGATCCTTTGGGGTTCCCCGTTCTTCTTTTCCTTGTCGATTCAAAGTAATGTATTTGGAATCTAATCCCCAAGAACAGGTACAAGAAACACAACAAGAGATGAAAAAAATATAAAATGTCACACACAAAAGTATGAACATGCATATCTAACACGGTTCAGCCTGCTGCCTACGTTCACGAGGAGGACATTGAGAATGATGCACTATAAAGTAGAAAAGTTACAAGATAACTCCTATTGAGTCACTCAGCCCCAATTTTTAGATACACTTGTGCTGACCTTATTATTTTTCTCTCACCGAATAAAAACGGTATTTTTTTTTCTGACTCTCTAATGCTATTACAAAGTACTTAACACGCTAAGCTTTCAATGCGTTACACTCTCTTTAACTCTCTGTGTATCTTTGTCTTTACCTCGCAATGGCTAAGGCTTGGTGTGTAGAATCCTTTTGTACTTCTCCTTTTATAGTAAAGAAGTAGGTGAGGTGTCGTCGTTTGCATAGTATTTGAATCACATTCACATGACCAGCCACTTTAGACAGAGTAAGACCAAGTTTGGCTTGTATATATGAATAAGAGATGATTCTTATTCTTTCATCTCTTCATATGGAAAACCACAAAATGAAGGCTGAAAATAATGGGTTCACTTTCCATCATATGTGAACTTCTTGTTCCATCTCTTGCTTGTCTTTGGCAAATGATTCTAAGACAAAACACTAGTACAATCTCCACCTTAGCTTTGATTCTCGCAAACATACGCTACCTACCCTTCATCTTTGGCCCATTGCGTCTCTTTATTAGTACTTCACACCAACAAGCTCTTCGAAGAGCTTGTATTTGTCCTTGGGAAAAACCTCGTAATCATCATATATGAGGGATTCTCCTTGCTTGATCATCTCATTTTCAGTGACTTCCCGAAGCAATTGATATCGCACATCAATGTGCTTCACTCGAGAGTGATACATAGAATTAGAACTTTGACAATCCCAAAAATTATGTACTCATCTTGCTACGAACCTGAGTGTCCAATGCCCCAAGGTTATGATATTTTTGATCAGATGGAGCTGGCAGCTCCCTTGACATTAGATCATTTCGTTCGACTCGGTGCGAACAGTGGCAACAACGATGATGATGAAAACGACGAAGACGACACCCGAGGCGTGCCTTTCCCACCGTGGACGACGAACGTGATGCAGTTGTATAGGAGCATTTGAGCCGCGCTACCAAAACCAAAGCAGGAGGACGAGGTGTTAGAGCTTAAGGCTTTAGAACACTTCGAGAAGGTATCCTTCGAACCTTAGTTCAAATTGAGTTCTTTTCCTTTTATGCTTTCGCTTCTAAATTTTTTTTATTATTGCGCAGGTTTCTTCCAAGAAGCTTCGAGGCGTACATAAGATGATCCATAGCTTGAAGGACATGGTCCTCAAGCAGGCGATGCTGATTCATCGGGAGATTGAGCTCGGGTGGCAACAGACTCTGCAGTCTGACATGCAGAAAATAAGCAAACGAGAAACACATTTAAACCGAATACTTGTATTTGAGTTCAGTTCTATGTTACTACTCAAATGCTATACTCGGTATCTTAATCTCGCATTTAAGTCCAAGGGAAAAAAATTAGTGAACAAAGAGATTTGTAGAAATATCAGAAAAGTTGGGATGACTCATCCTTTTACCAACTTGACATTGCTTCGGATACCTCTATCCTACTTCCCGCATGTTAAGGAATCCTCTTCGTGATGGAACCTTAAAGCTGAACTTCGATGGAGCATGGTGTGGTAGGGTTGAGCAAGTTTGATCGAGCGTGGTGTCTTAACGACTTTTCGGTTGGAGCAGGTTGGTGGTGCAAAGTGACGCTGGGACCTTCATCACTGGGAGAGCTATACCTTTCGAGTTACATCGTTAAGGAAGCACTAAACATAGCTAAGGATTATGGTCTTCCTAGCGTTCTGGTTGACGGTGATTCAAGCACGGTATCTGGTATATTACAGCATAGAATTACTCTTCCTACTGAGGCGGAAGCCATCCTAAGTAGCACGGATAAGGACATTGCGTTTGACACAGACACTGGCGGGAACATTGAACATCATACATTTCAAAATAACAAACTTTGGACACCGCATGACACCGTATGTTTGTATGACATGTCTATATAAGTTTCAAGCACGTTCGGCCATCGTGAAAAAGTAAAACACCAACTAATAAACAACAAATTGAAGTCATACTTCACATCAAGTTACTATAGATAATATGACAGCGAAAGATCCCAAAAGGTAAAGATAAACGGCTTTCATCTCATATTTAATCAACATCAATTGCCTCAATATGTTTATTGTCTTCCAGACTTCCATCATCAACTTCTTCCTTGCACATATCAAGAGATTCATCTTTTACGAAAAATTGCCTTTACCGAAGAACCCTATCTCCTTCTCAGTTAGGCATAGGTCAATTGGAATACCATCTAAGATTGGACTTTGCCCTAGCCTTCCGATTTATAACACAACCCCAACTTTCCCTAATATTCCATCATGACTCTCAATTAAAGTTTAAAAATTTGCAGTTTTGCTCCATAGGTGTCGGACACTTTTGAATAAGGTGTCCGATAATTAAAAACAAATAAAAAATATCTGGACACCGCCGAGTGGTGCCTTATACGTGTCCAGAGGTGTCCGAGGTGCGTCGGATTGTGGATAGGTGTCAAACTCGATACCTCAACCCAGAGGAGGTGTCCGGGCTTCCTAGAAGACATCATTCCGGATTGACTCGGTTTCCCTAGTTTCCTTTTTCCTGTTTTCTCGTCACTATCTGTGCCTACTTTGAATTGAATTGAAAGGTAAAAATAAAAAGAGGCAGAACTTTTTCACTATATTTTGAAAATATTAAACTTAAGATGAAGTTAGTACTTTGAGTACCAACAAAGAAAAAGTTAGTACTTAAAATTGGCCGATCAACAAAAAATTGAGGAAAGCTGGCTGAAAGGCACAACTGAGTGAGGAATTACTCCCATCTGGGAAACTCTGATAGTAAAATGTTGCGCAACTCCAGATCTGCACTCCTTGTATACCATGTACACTTACCTAGAAGAAGTTGACGATGCAAATGCAGGGTCAGCTTGTTGTTCGGCCACTTTCATGTACAAACCCTGCAAACAACAGTACCAAATTATGACATGTTTTATGCATATAAAAAAATAAGAACATATTCCATTCTCATTGAGATGTGATTTCGTTATCTGCAGAACGACAGACACAACTTTTCCCCCTGACTTGGTGAAGCTTTTTCTGGCAGAGTAAAAACATGTTATTTTAAGTTCATACTGGTTCATATTAGCGAAGGACCTGTTAGATATGTAGTCTCATTGACATATAGTAGTGTTGTAACCGTCCTCGGATTGATTGCGGAATTATAGTAAAAACGACTATTGTTGTGTATGGTTGAATGTGAAAGTAGTAGAAATGAGAACATACGTTTGTTGTGTGAATAGTGGCACCCGTTGTCATGCTAATTGTTTGACCTGGAACCAACTCGAAGTTCATATGCTGCAGAAAGATTGCAAGAGCAACGATTGCTTCCAGCAAAGCAAATTGATCACCAACGCACTTGCGGGGTCCACCACTAAATGGGATGTATCTGCCAGATTAGATAGCCTTAATTACAGTCTGAAATTATTCAGGGTGGAACTCTGTTGTAAACAACCACTGCTCACGATTGATCCAAAGAGAGAATGCAGCTACCTGAAGTCAGTATTTGTTTCATTAGGTATTGGGCCTTCCAAGTCAAATCTTCCAGGCACAAACTCTTCGGCTCGTTCCCAGACCTGATACATTTTTAGTAAGCAAATTAGATTGTCATGCTTGTAGGCTCTTGCTACAAAGAAAGATAATCTTTTAGAATTAAGTAGGGGAATTGGTGTTCTATGCGCAAATCGAGTAGAGAGAGTATTGACCATCTGCTTATTCATTCTTCGACGGCTTAGGCCATTGCCTCTTTGAGACATGGTATTGGCTCTCTTTGGTAACTGCTGGGTCATGCCTAGGACAGTTATGGACTTATTTTGGAGTTGGTTTCTATATAAAAGGAGTAGAAGGATGACAAACTTTTGGATTGTAAACCCTCTGTCCATCCTTCTGGGTACTCTGGGTTGAAAGGAACAAGAGGGCTTCCAAGGGATAGGATCTTTCACTGGAAAAGCCAAAAAACTCAGTCTTCTCATCTCTGTTTGTGTGGACCAAGTCTAACTGTGAAAATATTTTTGGTTTTTTGGACAAATTTGGATGCTCTATAAATAACTAGTTACTTTTGAACAGGGACACACCCCTCTCTAGCCTTTCGTTACATATACATTTGACTTATCAAAAATATATATATATATATTTTACAGCTCCAATACCCACTGATGAGACATTGAGTTGGAGAAAAAATAATGTCATTATGAGACCTGATCAAGCCGTATATAAAAAATATCGTCGCTAAGGTAATGGGACTTGTAATACGGATGAACAGTCTTCATTGCCTGTAATGCTGCCACCAATCAGCATGACTCAGCTAACACTGTTATTCACAAAGCTATCTACTGCACTTCGGCAAATGGCTTTCCCAGGATGTTGCTTCTGGATTACGGAAACCTACCACAGATCTATCTGTTGCCTTGCTTCAAAAAGCCTGTGCAAGCATCGATCGGCTATTTTTTGGAACAAGCTACTTTGTGGGTCAGAAAATGTTCCAAGGTGATCTTTCATCTTTTAGCTTCTATGTAGAAGAAGACTGAAATAGAAGCGGGAAGTAATCTAAGGTGAGACATGTGTCCTGTCACTAACTGGTGGAAACTTCGGATCAGCTGTTTTTCGAATGAAGTTTTCTCCTCAAGTTTGGATAAGTATGCTTTCTAGAAATCAATTTAATCACTTCGGCAAATGGCATTCCCAGGATATTGCTTGTGTACAAGAATACTTGTGTGCTTTGGCCAAGTGAGGCCTCGGCTATTTATACTAGTCCACCTCTCGACGGATGGTGGAGATATATTTCATCCTACAGATCATATTCTGCTTCTAGAATTCTCTAGCTATTTACAAGGTTATCTACCATTCTAAAATATTCTCTAGATCTATCTCTTGTACAAGAAGAGTATAGAACATTCGGGAGACCTTGCCCATTCATCGTCTCGTAAGCGTCCATTAGGCGTCTGCGTGGCGTTACTTCTAAAGTTAGCCTCCATAATTAAAATTACGGGACATTCTCCCCCATCGGCCTAATCTCGCGACGCCCTCGCCGCAACCTCCTCACTGTATCGGTCTACGATGTCTTGGAACTGCCAAAGATCATTTGCTGATTCCCATGTAGCTTCTCTCTCTGGCAATCCCTTCCACTTCACCAAGTAGTGCTGCGTTGGTGGAACTCCTTACTTTCGTTCGAGCCTGTCGCTAAGCACGTACTCGGCCTCTTTGTCATAGGACTTCACCACTGCTGTTGGTGCCCTATGACTTCCTCCACGGCTTGGGTCTTCCTTGTCATCATAATGAGGTTTTAGTAAACTGACATGGAAGACCGGGTGAATCTTCTACTTTGGCGGTAACTCCAACCGATAGGATACTTTCCCAAATTTTGCCACGATGGGAAAGGATCCTTCGTACTTTCAATCAGCCCTTTGTGTACTTTCCTGAAGGACTTAAACTGTTGCGGAAGTAGCTTCAAAATCACCATGTCCCCAAGGTTGTACTCATTTGGCCGCCATCTCTTGTTTGCCCACTTCTTCATCTTGCGCGTGGCTTTGTCGAGGTAAGAGCGAGCTACATCAGCTTGTTCGTTCCACGATCTTGCCACTTACGTTGCCAATAGGCTTCTCCCCTTGTAGTCGCCTACCAATGCAAGGGGAGTGAGCAGTTGTTGCCCTATGATAATCTCGAAAGGACTTTGGTTCGTGGCTTCGCTCCTCATCAGATTGTACGAAAACTGTGCCGCCCAATCCGCCTGGTTGGCACTAACAAAGTGCCGCAAATAACACTCAAGTAGAGCGTTCACCCGTTCCGTCTGTCCATCAGTTTGAGGGCGAAAGCTTGTTGAGAAATGCAGCTCCGAGCCAAGGAGTTTGAACAACTCCATCCAAAACTTCCCTGTAAACCTTGGGTCTCGGTCGCTCACTATAACCTTCGGTAGCCCCCAATACTTCACCATGTTCTTCAAAAATAACCGAGCTGCTTCTTCCACTGTGCAGTCGGCTGGGGATGCTACAAATGTTGCGTACTTAGAAAACCGGTCCACCACAACCATAATCAAGCCACATCCCTCCGATCTTGGCAAGCACGTAATAAAGTCCATGCTTACACTCTCCCAAAAATGTGCAGGGATGGGCAATGGCTCGAGCAATCCTGCCGGTAATTGGTTTTCCATTTTGTCTTGTTAGCACACAAGACAAGTCCTCACGTACGCCCCCACATCATCCTTCATTTGGGGCCAATAGTATGACGCCTCCACCAAGGCGTACATTCGTCGTTGCCCCGGATGGACTGCCCATGGGGTGTCATGGCACTCTCGGATGATCGTCCTCCTCAGGTTGTTCCACTTAAGAACATATATCTGTTGCCCTTTTGTGTAGAGTAGGCCGTCCTCCACCCAAAACCGTTGGGTTTGCCCACTCTTCGCAAGCTTGAGGAGTTCCTTGGCTAAGGGATCATGCTCCATGCCTTCCTTGATTTCCTCTAGGATATCTCCCTCTGCCTTCGACATAGCTGCCAATTCTGCCTTTCGACTTAAGGCATCTGTTACCAAGTTAGCCTTGCCCAGCTTGTATTCCATCACATAGTCGAACTCGGCCAATAAATCTTGCCATCTAGCTTGCTTCGGACTCAACTTCTTTTGAGATTGGAAGTAGCTAGTAGCTATGTTGGCTGTCTTGATCAAGAACCGACTCCCCAACAGGTAGTGCCTCCAAGTACGTAGGCAATGAACCACCACGGTCATCTCCTTTTCTTGTATCGTGTACCTCCGCTTGGTGTCATTTAGCTTGCAACTTTCAAAAGCTATCGGATGCCCCTCTTGCATAAACACCCCTCCAATAGCAAAGTCAAATGCATCCGTTTATAGCTCGAACACCTTCGTATGATCGGGAAGAGCTAGAACGGGCTCTTTCGTCACTGCCTCCTTCAACCCCTCGAAGGTAGTTTGGCACCTCTTGGACCATTCCCACTATTTTCCCTTCTTGAGTAGGTCTGTCAATGGGGCTGCCTTTGCTGAGTAGCGCTTGATAAACCGCTGATAATAATTAGCTAGGCCAAGAAATGACCATAGCTCAGAGACCTTCGTGGGCGCCTCCCACTCCTTGATCGCCTTCACCTTTTCTTCATCCATCTAAAGCGTTCTGCCCTTGATGATATGACCAAGGAAGTGCACCTCTTCCTTAGCGAACGAGAGCTTCTCCCGCTTGACATAGAGCTCGTTCTCTCGTAACACCTTGAACACCATCATGAGATGCTCCACGTGTTCCTCCAATGTGTTGCTATACACCACGATGTCGTTGAGGTATACCACCACAAACGAATCAAGGTAGGGATGGAATATCTTGTTCATGAGGGTGCAAAATGTAGCTGGGGCGTTGGTCAAGCCGAACGGCATGACCAAGAACTCGAACGCTCCATATCTCATCACACATGTGGTCTTTGGCTCATCTCCTTTGGCCATATGAACTTGATAATACCCCGACCGAAGATCTAATTTGGTGAAAAACTTGGCCCCCCAAGCTAGTCGAAGAGATCCACGATCAATAGAATCGGGTACTTGTTCTTGACCGTCACCTTGTTAAGTTCCCGATAGTCGATGCACATTTGCAACGAACCATCGTGCTTCTTTTGAAATAGTACCAGCGCTCCGTAAGGTGCTTTGGATGGTTGGATATATCCCACCTCCTTTAGCTCGGTTAGTTGTCTCTGCAACTCCTCCAATTCTGGCGGTGCAATCCTATATGGTGCTATCGATGGTGGCTTGGCCCCTGGCTCAAGCTCGATTTGATGATCCACCTCCCTTCTAGGTGGAAGCTGCTTTGGTAACTCATGCGGCATCACGTCCTTGTTTGCCGCAAGGACTTCTTCAATCTCCCTTGGTAGTGGCTCGATCGACTCCCCCATGTTGTCCTCTATCTTTAGGGCCGCCAAATAGGTTGCCTCTCCTTTCTTGAATCCCTTCACAAGTTGCATCGCTGATAGCTGCATGGATGATAGGGTCTTGGCACTAGACGTCGCCGTTGACATAGGCACCACACACGACGCTCCCTTCTCCATAATATGTACCGTATTGCTGTAAGGCGACACAAAGGCATTCACTTGCCATAAGAAGTCAAGGCATATCATGACCTTGAAGTCATCCATTGGGGCCACCGAGAAATCCACTAAGCCCCTCCACGAACCAAGGCACATCTCTATTTATCGTGCCGTACCTTGTAGAGGCTTTGCGTTGGTGTTGATGGACTTTAGCCATCCTCCGCCACTAACCACTTTGAGGCCTAGCCTCTTCGCCTCTTCCATTGTGACAAAATTGTGGGTTGCCCCCATATCAACCATCACTTGCGTGGGCTTCCTATTCAACTTGGCCTTCACGTAGAGCAACCCCTTGCCCGTAGAAGTTTGTCCCTCACCCGTCGGGACCTTTGCCACGACTTGGGCATGTAAGGCATTGAGGATTTAGAGCGAGCCCATATGTGTAGCTCCATTATCGGGCTCCTCGTTATCCTCAACCAAGGCATTTAACTTGCCTTGTCATGGGCAATCCCTTGCCCAATACGGCCCTCCGCAGAAGAAGCATCTGTCCTTGGGCTTACTCTTGGCTCGCCTCTCCTCTAGTTTGCCATGGCCTTCGGACTTGCTAGTGCCCGCTTGGTTATTCTCCTTGTTCCACGCCTTGGGTTTGTCTCCCCCACCTTTGGCGTGGTTACCTTTCGAAACTCCTTGTGCGTTCTTCCCTTTTGAGGGGTCCCCCCACTCTTGGATACTCCATTAACGACTCCGCCACAGCAATGGCCTCGTCAATGTCCTTCACACCTCGGCGTTGAAGTTCTTGCTTAGCCCAATTTTAGAGGCCGTCAATGAAGTTGAATAGGAGGTCCTCTTCCGTCATGTTGGGAATGTGGAGCATAAGAGTAGTGAACTCCTTTACGTAATCATGGATACTACTCTTATGCTTCAACCCCCTCAATTTCTTCCTCTCTTCATAGGTAACGTTCTCGGGGTAGAACTGCCTCTTGATCTCTTTCTTGAACACATCCCAAGTGTCTATGGTGCACAAGCCTTCTCGATATCATTGTGCTTCCTACGCCACCATAGAGTAGCCGTGTCAGTGAGATAGAGGGTGGTAGTCCTTACCTTAGCCTTCTCATTCGTAATGCTAGCACTTTCAAAGTATCGCTCCATATGCCATATGAAGTTGTCTAGCTCCTTCGCATCCCGTTTGCCCCCAAATTCCTTCGGCTTTGGAGCGTCCACCCTTGGACTAGGAGTGACGATGGCTCCACCAGCAATGGCCCTCTTGCACATGGCCGTTTCTTGCCTCGTCTCCTCCACGCCAACTTTAACCATGTTGAGTTATTCTTGAAGATTCGCGAACAACTCCATGAATCGAGTTCGCAGTTCATCTTGACCTATCACGGCCTTCTTGAGCGACTCTAGCTCCTACAACACATGATCCTCCAAGGTTTGGAGGTTTTCCTTGACGAGGCCCAAGCGGTCTTTCACATCGCCCATGGTTTCCTCCAAGACACACGTTCGTCCATCCAAGGAAGCGATCGTATCTCTTGACTTGCTTTGGCCACGACCACCCTTCTTTCCACCAGTGGGTGGCAGTGGATCTCGCCCACGTTCCACAATGACATTCTCCTCGGTAACTCCGGATGCTCCCACACTAGTATCCTTGCCTGCCATTGTTGCTCCTTGCTTGGCACGACCCCTCGTAACCAAGCTCTGATACCACCTATCACGAACCCAACTTCCTCACTACTTTTAACCGTGCGACACTTAGCTATTGAGCCCCTTGCTCGTGCTAAGTCAGCCTTACACTCGGGCTTGGCGATGCTAGAAGCAAAAGCACAAAGAAGAACACAAGAGAGAGTTTGGGAGAATGTATGCTTGTATTGCTTGTGTACAAGAATACTTGTGTGCTTTGGCCAAGTGAGGCCTCGGCTATTTATACTAGTCCACCTCTCAACGGACGGTGGAGATACATTTCATCCTACAGATCATATTCTGCTTCTAGAATTCTCTAGCTATTTACAAGGCTCTCTACCATTCTAGAATCTTTTCTAGATCTATCTCTTATGTACAAGTAGAGTATAGAACATTCTGGAGACCTTGCTCATTCATCATCTCGTAAGCGTCATCGTAAGCCTCCATTAGACGCCTGCGTGGCGTTACTTCTAAAGTTAGCCTCCATAATTAAAACTGTGGGACATTCTCCCCTACCTAATCTCGCGACGCCCTCATCGCAACCTCCTCGCGGTATCGGTCTACGTTGTCTTGGAACTACTGAAGATCATTTGCTAATTCCCATGTAGCTTCTCTGTCTGGCAATCCCTTCCACTTTACCAAGTAGTGCCGCATTGGTGGAACTCCTCGCCTTCGTTCGAGCCTATCGCTAAGCACGTACTTGGCCTTTTTGTCATAGGCATTAAGCTAAAACCAGTCCAAAAAAAGATGGTGAGAAAGTGCTATTCGTCCAACTATCCAGGAGCATGAGAGTTCATCCTAAGTCCATGCTCAGTAAATTTTAGCATATTACACCAATCATGGACTACATTCTAACAGATCATGAACCAAAAATCATTACATCACAGATGTTGATGTTGGAGTTTGTTAGACAGCGACACTTGCAAACAACTCTGACAGCTTTAACGTACCATTATTAGGATAAAACTCTCAACTCTGAGCATGTGGAAGGACAATTGGTGGGTTACTAATCAGCTAATGTTGGACTTAGGAATGCAACTTTCGTTCAGCATGTGTATGCAGAGGTGCACACTGTTGAGGGTGGTCCGTAAGAATGTTATGGCATAAGTGGACGAAGTCAAAAGTCAAAGACCAAGAAGCTGACTAGGATTCAACGGTCCACGGGTCAGACCTTGACCTTGTAACGACTCAGTCCACAATCCCACCACAGGGCATTGCGTCTCAAAGAGCTAGTCAAGTAGGTACTTATGAGTTCATGGGCAGGGTCTTATAAGGCCAATCACAAATTATCCCACATCCAGCGGTTGGTCCCTGCCCCTGCCACGTGGCGTCCCCTCCCCCTGCCACGTGGCCCAACCGCTGGTACCACCCGCGGTTGGTGCCCTCCCTCTGCCACGTGGCAGGGGGAGGGGATGCCACGTGGCAGGGCCATCGCTAATACCGCCGGTTGGCCATGCTGGTGGGCCACGTGGCAGGGGGAGGGGGACGCCACGTGGCAGGCATATTAATGCCAACCGCTGGTTGTGCATGCGGTTGGTGTCCTTTTTCTCTCTCTCGCCATTTTCTCACCATTTCTCGTGCCATTTCTCGTGCCTTTTTTGCCATTAATGCAGTGACCGTACACCTTTTTCGCCTTTTTGGCCCACGTGGCCAACCGCTGGTAAGACCAGCGGTTCGGTGGAGAAATTTGTTATTTCTCCACCGGTGGGTGTGGATCGGTCCCCTATATATATATATATATATATATATATATATATATATATGGGGAAAGCGAATATGTTGCTAGCCTTAGGCAACTTGCCTAAGGCTAGTAACTAAAACTATGCCATTTTGTTTTATTTTGCACAATTTATTAATTTTCCTTTTTTTCCCTTTCTCTATCCCTTTTAACTCTTTCTCTCTCATTATCAGATTTGCGCACCCCACCCATTGAAGGCCACCATAACCGAACAGCCTCAGCATCAGTGACCCAGCACCCCACCATCACAAACAACCGACGTTATGTTGACCCATTATTGCGGATCAGTTTTCCCTCGCGGCATCAGATTATGCCACTTTTAGATGCTCTGCCGTCGACCATCCTTAGTCATTACTGTCGTCTCCATCTCCTGCAGGCCTAAATCGCCAGCGACCTACCACTATCACCAAGAACTACCGCCATACCAGAACCCACCACCCAGCCTTCTCTCCTTCTACCACATCACAGAAATATCCACAACCACCTCCCAATCGTCAGCCTGTTTCTCCAGCGACACATCACCCACTGTTGCCACAGATTAGCAGCAAAACCACAAAAATCAAACTAGGGTTCCATCATATGAAAATCATAAAACTCAATTCGACCCTTACACAAATCAATTAATCGAAATGTAGGAACAACATATTTGGTGTTTAAATACCCATATGATTTTGATCCATGGTTCTTGTGGGAAATGTTGGCGTTGGTGGTTAGAGGGAACGGAGTCGAAGGTTGGAGGTGGAGGGTGTACATGACATTGGTTGCCGAACGACGGAGGTCGGCGATTTGGCGAGGCTGCAATGGCTGAATCTTTGATGTCATGGGAACAGAGAGGGTTGGTAGTGATGGGTTATTGTTTTTTGATATTCGGCTTGGTAGGTTACCATTATGGAGGCTGGCCGGCGACATTGTCAGCGATGGGACCGTGTGGTGTGGGTAAAATCAGCTCATACGATGAGAGCGAGAGAATGACGGGTTAAGAGGAAAAAAGAAAAGAGAAAAAGGACTTGTAAAAAACTGACCAAAACTACGCGGTTTTTGTCGCTAGCCTTAGGCAAGTTGCCTAAGGCTAGCGACAAAAACTGCGTAGTTTTGGTCAGTTTTTTACAAGTCCTTATTTTCTTATTGCTTTCGGTAAACGACAAATCATCAACGTGAAGTGCAACAAGAAGGATACTTATGTTCCTTCTCTCTTCACTAACAAAATTGCTCACCTTTGCTTTCACCAAAAACTTTCTCATGAAAGTAGCCATCAACTTGACTATACCAAGCTCTCAGAGCTTGCTTTAGTCCATACAAAGCCTTTTTGTGTTTGTACACTTTATTTTCTCCTCCTTTCGCTGCGAAACCTGAAGTTGCTTGACATAAACCTCATCATTAAATTCACCATTTAAAAACACAGATTTGACATCAAGCTGGTACAACAACCAACCTTTTTGAGCCACTAAAGCAATAAGAGTTCTTGCCTTCTTGAACGGAGAAAATGTTTCTTCAAAATTGTTAAGAAATATCTTTCTTATTGGGTTGTGGTAAAATTCCACTAAAAGTCGATCACATGAATTATGCTCATCATATCCCACTGATAGTGGATCACGGGTTATATGGTTTAGAATTAGAGATTAATTGATTCTTCTTATGTATATAGTAGATACATGCTCTTTTCAATGTAAAGATACACACAGAAAACGTTTAGTCAATTCTCTTTATGTCTTCATTATATCTCTTCTGTTTATTTTCTTGAGATGGTATTAGAGCCATCCTTCTAGTATTTGTTTTCATTCCAAACCTTCAAGCATTCCAAACTTTAAACACTAACAACATCAATTTTAGCATGGATACATCAAATTCATATTTTGTTCATCATTCTGGTCACTTGCTTATACCCATCAAATTAAACAGAGCCAATTATCCATCCTGGAGTAAATCCATGATTTATGACCTCACAACCAAGAACAAAATTGACTTCATCGATGGATCCATTTAGCAACCTTCAGAAAAAGATCAGCCAGTAGAATACGCTTTATGGAACTAATGCAACAACGTGATTTTATCATGGCTTGCTCACTCGGTAGAACCTGATCTAGTCAAAGGAGTCATTCATGCAAAGATGGCCTATCAAGTGTGGGAAGATTTCAATGACTAGTTTTCACAAAATAATGCGCTAGCTATCTACCAAATTCAAAAATCATTGGACTGTCTCAACTTATTTCATGAAACTCAAAGGCTTTTGGGACGAGTTAGATACATATCGAGCACTTTCCACTTGTAACCAGATGAAAGCACATGATTAGCAAAGGGAAGAAGACCGTTTAATATAGTTTCTCATGGGTCTCCACGACACCTACAATGTTGTACATAAAAATATCCTCATGATGTCGCCATTGCCTAATGTACGACAAGCCTATTCTCTTGTTATTCAAGAGGAAACACAACGACAAAGGCTACCAGAATCAACTGAAAATTTTTCCATCACTGTTACAATTCAGAGACGTGAAAATAGTTTCTCAAATAAATCCAAAGACAAACATTGCGAGCATTGCAATAGAGAAGGTCATACAATCGAAAGTGTCGCACTCTAAAATTTCATTGTAAGTATTGTGATAGAAAATGTCATACAGAAGACAAATGAAAATTTAAAAATGGGACATGGGTTCCCAACAACACATGAGGCCAAGGTAATCGACTCAACACTTCACAACAGCGGCAACATGAGTCTCAAGGAAATGCAATCAATTCCTTTCATGTTGCCAATGCAACACATTTTTCTCAATCTATACATGGGGTCCGTTCATAAGACACCAATAGTTCACCTGGGCTTTCTACTGATCAACTTTAACATCTTGCTCATGCCTTGTCTATGATGACTCAAATCAGAAGTCTCCTAGTAATAGTTATGCTTATGCAAATACTGCAGGTCTGTCTCTTTTTCAAAATGCTTCAATTAATTCTGTATTCACTAAGCCTTGGATTTTTGATAGTGGAGCTACTGATCATATCACGTCCGATTCTACACTTTTGACTCAAATGAATTCCTCATCAATACCCATTGTTAATTTATCCACGGGGTCATCTGCCTCAATCAATTCTATTGGCACCATACCATTTAACTCAGATATCACCTTAGATAACATTTTATTTGTTTCTTCTTTTCATTTAAATTTGATATTTGTTAGCAAACTCACTAATGATTTAAATTTTTGTGCCATTTTGTTTCCCTCCTTTCGTGCTTTACAAGACTTGGCTACGGGAAAGATGATTGGCTCGGGTAAGTACCATGATGGTCTATATTACATGTCCCCACTACAACAAGCACCTGTTTCTCATCAAGTTCACACCCTCAAATTTGTGGCACATGTGTCAACGACATCCATCACCATTTCGTTTAAGATTAATTGCTCCATTATTGCCTTCTCATAATATATGTTTTGACAATAATAATGCCGTTTGTCCTATGGCTAGACTAGACTTCCATTTCCTTCAAGTACTATATCAACTTGTGCTCCATTTGATATGTTGCATTGTGATATATGGGGTCCACACAAAGTACCCACTCATTCAGGGGCTCGTTTTTTCTTACGATTGTGGATGATTTTACAAGGTGTATATGGCTATTTCTTATGCAATACAAGTCAGAAACTCAAAAACTTTTACAGTCTTTTATTGCATTTGCTAAAACTCAATTCTATGCCTCGGTCAAAGCAATCAGAGTAGATAATGACAAAGAATTCTCGTGCATGCAATTTGTTTTCACTCTCATGGTATTGAATATCAACACACTTGTGTTTCAACTCCACAACAAAATAGGGTACTTGAACGCAAGCATCGCCATATTCTAACTGTAGCACGTGCACTATGCTTTTAATCTCACTTGCCCCTTACCTTTTGGGGAGAATGCGTATTGATTGCTGTCTACCTTATCAACCGATTATCAACCCCATTGTTATCTTCCAAATTATCTTTTGAATTTTTACAATCATCAACCATTATTTGATCACTTGAAAGTCTTTGGTTGTCTGTGTTACGCAACTGTTGTTCATCCCACACATAAATTTGATTCTCGTGCCAAACGTTGTGTCTTTGTTGGGTAACTTGTCAAAAAGGTTTCAAACTTTATGATTTGGCAACTAAAACTTTTTTTGTTAGTCGTGATGTCAAATTTTTTAGAACTATCTTTCCTTTTATGTTGGCTACACATCTAACTTCCATATTGCCCCATTTTTCTCCTGACTTCATGGACAATTGGCAATCTTTACCATCTTTGCCCACAAACATCCCCTCTTCCCAGCCTTAACTCACCGAGCCTGCAATCATACAAGAATCTACATCTTCCATACAATCTCCCTTAGCTGAACTCACAGCCGCAGAGGACATCTCTCCCAATTCCACCCAACCTCTTACATCCTTGTCTCCAGCCCACCACTGAACCTGTTTCAACCTCTTCAGATTCTATCATTCCTTCCCCTCCTAACCTGCGCCAATCCCTTCGGCCCAAGCAACCTCCAGCATGGCATAGAGACTACGTACTGTCAGCACAAGTCAATCCTCCTTCCATAATGCCAAGTTCTGCGCCAGGTACTCGATATCCTCTTTCTCACTTTCTCATACTCTCGTATCTCTTCTACCTATTGTACTATTTTAGCTAAGATTACAGGTCATACCGAACCTTAATCATATGCTCAGGCTATCCTTGATCCACATTGGCAATAAGCAATGAATGCAGAATTAGAAGCACTGCAACAAAATAAGACTTGGAGTTTGGTTCAACTTCCTGATGGTCATAAAGCTATTGGCTGTAAATGAGTTTATAAAACCAAATACAGATTTGATGGTACAATTGAGCGTTATAAGGCTCACCTTGTCGCAAAGGGATATAGTCAAGTTGAGGGAATCAATTATCAGGAAGCATTTTCTCCTACAACGAAACTCACTACACTTCGCTGTCTTCTCACTACTATTTCTACTCAACATTGGTTCGCCTATCAATTAGATGTTCAAAATGCTTTTCTTCATGGCGACTTGTAAGAAGAATTGTATATGGAACCTCCACCTGGTCTTCACCGACAGGAGGAGAACGCTGTATGTCGGCTCCACAAATCCCTTTATGGCCTTAAACAAGCATCAAGAAATTGATTTCTCACATTTTCAGATACCATTCAGAGGGCAGGTTATCAACAATCAAAGGCTGATTATTCTCTTTTCACCAAAGCTAAAGGTGCTTCATTCACTGCAATCCTCATCTATGTTGACGATATACTTCTCACTAGGAATGATCTTTAAGAAATTGAACGTCTCAAAAAGTTTCTTCTCAAATGCTTTCGCATCAAAGATCTTGGAGACTTAAAATACTTTTTGGGTATTGAATTCTCTCGTTCAAAGAAAGGCATTTTCATGTCTCAAAGAAAACATGCACTACATATTTTACAAGATTTAGGACTTCCAGGTGCACGCGCAAACAAATTCCCAATGGAACAAAATTTGAAGCTCACGCCTACAAATGGAATTTTACTAAGTGATCCAGCTAAATATAGAAGACTAGTTGGCAGACTGATTTATCTTACCATCACAAGGCCTGACATAGTCTATTATGTTTGAAAACTAAATCAATTCATGCATGAGCCTCGTAAACCTCATTGGAATGCAGCCATATGAATCCTACATCAAAGGTACTCTTGGTCAAGGTTTACTATTTCCTTTCACGAACAATCTTGCTTTGAAAGCCTTTTGTGATTCAAATTGGGGAGGTTGTCATATCACAAGGAGGTCAGTCACGCGATATTGTATTTTCCTTAGAAATTCTTATGTCTCATGGAAATCCAAGAAACAAGCTAATGTTTCTAGATCATCAGTAGAAGCAGAATACCGAGCTATGGCAAATACATGTTTAGAGCTAACTTGGCTACGTTATATTCTACAAGATTTAAGGGTTCCACAGGTAGCTCACACACGATTATTTTGTGACAACCAAACAACTTTGCACATTGCGGCGAATCCTTTTTTCATGAGCGAACAAAGCATATTGAAATAGATTGTCACATTGCTTGAGAAAAACTACAAGCCGAAATGATCAAACCGTCATATGTACCTACCCGCTTTCAATTAGCAGATGTCTTCACAAAAGCATTGGGAAAAGATCAATTCGAGACACTACGTAGCAAGTTGGGACTTCGTGATATTCACTCTCCAACTTGAGGAGGAGTATTAAGGAATATATTCCTTATTGGTTTGTGACAAAATTTTATTAAAAATGGATCGCATGAATTATGCTCATCATATCCCACTGATAGTGAATCGCATGAATTATGCTCATCATATCACACTGATAGTGGATCACGGATTTTATGGCTTAGAATTAGGGATTAATTGATTCTTCATATGTATATAAATACATGCTCTTCTTAATGTAAAGATACACACATAAAATATTCAGTAAATTCTTTTTATGTCTTCATTTACCTTTTCTCTTTATTTCCTTGAGAAAAATAAGTCGGGCTATTGTGATACCCTTTTGCAACCAGCCGTGCTTTATTTTCCAATGATAATTTCTTCGTGTAAAGGTCTTTAAACTAACTTCCATGTTCTATTCTTTTCAATCATTGCAATTTTTTCTTCGATAGCATTTCTCCAAGCTTGCTTCTTTGTAGCATTTGCAAACCTTTCGGGTTCAACAACACAAACATTACAAGATTGATAAATGTCACTCAAACTCCTAATATTCTAGGAGTTGAGCTTGGGATGAGGTACTTGAGCTTGGATTTGAACTTGTTGATCTTGGTGAGCCACACTTGGCTCTTCTTGATTTATCTTGCCATCTCCTTCCTTCATTGTCTGAAAATTGGTTTACAAACTTTATTGAGTTGTCCATTTTTCTCAATACTGCTGTTTTCTCAGTTGCGAAGTGCATTTTCAACAAAATCGGCTCAATCTTATTTGTCTTCTTGCTATACAACCTATAGTCTTTTGATTTTAAGCTCTACCAACGAAGATGCATTTCTCGTTTGTTCATCTAAACTGTATCTCTTTTGGAACTTGAGCATAGCATAAGCAAATAAAAATTTTAAGATTTCTTACCGAAAGCTTTCCCTCACTCCAAGCTTCAAATGGAGTCACGTTACACAAGGCCTTTGTTAGAGACCTATTAATTAAGTAAATAGTTGTAAGAAGCTTCAACCCTAAAACCTTTTGGCAATCCCTTCTCATTCATCACGGATTTCATCATTTCTGACACGGTTTGGTTCTTCCTCTCCAAAATTCTAATTTGTTATGGTGTATATCCAACCGTGAGATGTCTTTCTACTCGTTCATCTTCACAAAATTTGTCAAACTCAATTGAACTATACTCTGTTCCCCTATCACTTCTCAGTTTTTTTTATAAAACAACCACTTTGCTTCTTAACGAGACATTTAAATTCATTAAAAATGTCAAAATCTTCAAGATTTCTGTCTCATGAAATAAATCCACATCATACTAGTATAATAATCAATAAATAAGATTAAATATTTATTTTACGAATGGGATGGTGTGCACATAGGTCACAGACATCTGTATGCACCAACTCAAGCTTCCACTTAGCTCTCCATGCCACTCTTCTCTAAAAAGTTGGCGGTTCCCGAGAGCACATCCTTCATAAACATTAGGCCTGTCTTCAATGGTAGGCAAACCTTGCACATTTCTTTTTGAGACAATAACTAGAGTCCTCTAAAATTTAAGTGCCAAAATATTCTATTCTATAACCATGACTCCACCTTGAATTCAACTTTCAATGCAACATTTTCAATGAACTTTAAGGTAGATAAAAAGATTTTGTTCTTTTGCATTTTTATCATTTTCACCACCTTCCTTGGCTTCCCACTATCATACTAATGCATCCATCTCCAACAAAATCAATCTTATAACCATGCTTCAAAAGCTATCCAACACTTGAAATTTTTTTATTAAGTTCCGGAACAAATTGAACATCCCTAATAAATCTGCTAGCTTCATTGTTTGAACACCAATTGTCCCTTTGCCATTTGCTTCAACCAAAGTACCATTTCTCAGGTTTACGTGGAACTTAAAAGTGCTATCCATGTACAAGAAAGCCTTTTTATCTAGTGCCATATGATTGCTACAGTCACTGTCCAAAAACCAAACATCATTTTTATGCTCCTTAACAATTTGACAAGCATTAAACAAGTTCCCTTCATCATCTATTTCTGCAACACACGTTGCTTTCTGATTATTTGTCACTCTACAATCCTTTTCTACATGCCCAAAGCCACCAGAATTGTGACATCTTAGAATTCTGTTGAACCAACAATCTTTTGCCAAATAATATTCTTTTCCACAGATGTAAAACTTCCTTGAACTACCTTCTCCATTACTATTTCTATCAAAATAAATTCTGCCTCTTCCTTTTCCTTTTTCAAATCCTCCTCTTTCATTCTTGTTTCTTCCTCTTTCTATTGTAAATCTTCCTCGAAAGGAATTTATTGGGGTTTCGTTACTTCTTTCTTCTTGATTTGAAAACTTCTTTATTTTAGTTGTGGATGCACATTGAGCTTAGTTTGAAACACACTCTCAATTGCTTTTTCGTGGCTCCTTCTGGTTTTGTAATTGGTCAATCGGTTCCTTGCTTTCCTTTCTTCTGATTTTGGAAATGGTCAACTGGTTTTGTAAACCATGTTCTGAGCCACTTGTATTTTCCATGAGATCTCTTCACAATGGCTGATTTCGTTTCTTATTCGTCGCACCTAATCTGTTTCCAAACATGACTCTCTACTAGTATTTGTTGACTTGTCCCAGAGTTGATATAGGTAAGATTACACTCAAGCAAGGCAAAACAATATGCATTTTAGTGGATCATAAAGGGGCAGAAACAAGGGAAGTGGACTTGTTTGTTTCTCTAGAACTCGTCGAACTCTCTCTCTCTCTCTCTCTCACACACACACACACAGAGATCTCAGCACTCCACTCATGCTGAAACCTCATCCTTGCAGTAATAGTTGGATAACAAGTGGCTTACATGCAAGACAAAAACTAACTCAACTCACAAATTACACAAAAGCCACAACCAGAGTAAAACATAACTAACTACCACTAACAAATGACATCACATTACATCTCAACAATGACTAATGCGCCAACCTAGTTTTGAAAAACTCTTTATTATTGAGTTTGGTGCTTCTGATGTTGGTATCGGGAGAGGACAAAATTACGGGTTTTTTTTATCGAGAAACTTTTTGGAGCAAAATGCCAATACTCAACTTACAATCTGAAATTCTATGCACTATATCGAGCCTTGCATCAATGGGAGCAGTATTTGCTGCATTGAGACTTTGTGGTTTATTTCAACCATGAAACGCTATGTATCTTAATTCGCAAACGAAGCTTAGCTTAATAACATTGTAGGTGGACTTCCTTTCTTTAGCGATTTTATTTTAGCTTAAAGCAATGCACTTAGCTGGCTGGCGTTGTACTTGACCACCTTGCATCCCCAAGTCATTTGGTTCGAGGACTTAGAAGATCAATATAACACTGATCCCTTTTTTGGCCTTGTAAAAAAGGATTTCGGGATCTGATAACAACTCAGCCTTCCGTTTTGCTGTCCATAGAGGTCATTTATCCAGGGGTAATCAAGTATGCATTCCACACGGTTATGTTTTCGAACAAATTATTCAATAGCTGCATAGCAGTTGGATAAGACTCTACCCATGGTGGTTGGTTGTCATTTTTGGCCAAGCTCAGAATATTGGGTGGTATACGCGATTAGCGGTTGCTACTTCACCATGGATTAATCTTAGCATAGAATTTGTTCTGGGTCTTCCAAAGACGTCAAAGGGACATGATTCCATAATTGTGGTAGTGTATTGGTTGTCTAAGGTGGAGCACTTCATTCCATGTTCTTGTACCGTCGATGCATCGCATGTTGTTTAGGGAAATAGTGCACTTGCATGGTGTTCTAACTACGATCTGATTCAGGTCGAGGTGTGAAGTTTATAGGACACTTTTGTGATACTTTTATGGAAGATGTTGGGGGGCGTAATTGCAATATACAAGCACTGGTCATCCTCAGATGGATGGACAAACCGAAGTTGTCAATTAATGGATGGACATGAAGACACGGGATATGATTTTGCCGCAAGCAGAATTTGGCTACAATAATTTAGTAAACCGCATTACTAAGAAGAATTTTTAGGTAGCTTATGGTCACAACAACATGGCTCAGATCTTGTTCCTCTATTGCAAGATGCACAAGTTAGTAAGGATGCAACAGCCTATGCTGAACATGTGAGGTGGATTCACATCAAGGTACGTGTTGCTATAGAAGGCAGCAATGACCAATAAAGGAGGCAGCAAAATGACATTGATGTTTCAAGGAATTTGTGAAAAGTGATCAAGTTTTTGATACGAAGGATAAAGACAGATTTTCTAAGGAGACTAATCACAGGCTGAAGTCGAGGAAGATTGGACCGTGCAGAATTTTAAAAGGATTTGCTTAAATGCAAATGTCAAGGAGTTACTAACGTTATATATTCAGACCAGCCCTATTTTTGATGTGTCGCATATATGACTTATCTATATCTATATAATATATAATAAGCGAAGTGTGACCTATGGACATGTCATCACATTATGTTTTCAATGTGAAATAGAACTATAACCATTATAAGAATCACTAAAGGTTTAAAATGTTATTTTGGATTGTGTCCTTATTTCTTGCTAAGTTAATTTATATATTACTAAGCCTTATATAACTAGAAAAATAATTCTAAACATTCTGAAATTCTAACTGATTGATGAACTAACTTATTAGGACTTAATTTTTACTATAGAATCCTCAAAATCACTCTCTAATATGAATATAAAAATTCATATATATAAAAAACGAAAATAATATTATCATCTTAAAAGTGCTTTAATAGTTGAAAACCCAATTCTAAACCTTCGAAAACTCTAATTAATTTTGTAACTGTCACTAAGGGTCTGAAATATTGTCTTAGATGAAGTCCTTATATCAATTTTGTAAGTGTCACTAAGGGTCTGAAATACTATCTTAGATGAAGTCCTTATCTCTTTATAACTTTTTTTCTATATTAGTAAGCCACATATGATTGGAAACGTAATTTTAAATGTTTTGAGACTTTAACTAATCAATGGATTAACTTATTAATACTTAATTTTAAGTATTGTATCCTCAAAATTACTCTCCAATATGAATATAAAAATTTATATTCATTTAAAATGAAAATAATATTAGCTTGGATGGGTCCTTATTTATTGGTAAGTTAGTTTTCACATTGGTAAGCCTTATATAGTGGATAATTGTTTTTTTGCTTGTATTGCCTTATTTTGTCTACTAATTCTAAACATTATGAATCTCTAACTAATTAATGAACTAACCTTCCAACCAAAAAAAAAAAAAGAGCTAACTTATTAGGACTTAATTTTAACTATTATATCTTTAAAATCACTTTCTGATATAAAAATACAAATTCATAAATCTAAAAAATGAAAATAAAATATTAGATTTAGAAAAGAAACATATGATGTTACAATTGAGATTGACACAATAAAAATGCTGTTATAATTGATTCATCTTTATTTTATTTTATTTCAATGATGTAGCAATTGATTCATCTTTAAAATCCTTTTGGTACAATAGAAAAAATTGATATTATTTTTTTTAGACCGACCAATAAATAACTGTATAATTATTATTAATTAATTCACAATAATTTTAAATCTTATTTGTAAATATGATAGTTGAAAAGGATTTAAAGATATATACCAAACATTTCAATGTAAATAAAGGTATGAAAATAATATTTTGAATGTGATCCCTACTATTTAAGTTTATTTAATTTTGCTTCTAAAACTCTAAATTTATTAACTTTTTATGAATTAAAGTTGATATCATATTCTTATACTAACTTTCTAATACGAAGATAAACAACCATATATTTAGAAAATAAAAATAACAAATAAAATTATAAACAAAAAATTATGTTATAATTAATTTATATTTATTATGATTGATTAATGTATATGTATTTACACATAACATAATCATTGAAAAAACTTATCTATATAACATATAAATCAATAATAAAATTATAGGACAATTTTTTGCTTTGACAAATAAGATCAACAAAGTGGCTGCATAAGTTAATTTTTATATCAATAAGATTTATATATTTGAAAAACTAATTCTAAGCATTCTGAAACCTTAACTAATTAATGACTTAATTTTAACTATTTTATCCTTAAAATCACTCTCTAATATGAACATAAAAATTCATATATTTGCAAAATGAAAAAAACATATTAGACTTAGAAGAGAGAAGAAGATGATGTTACAATTGAGATTGAAATAATAAAAATAATTTAACAATTGCTTCATATTTATTGTGCTATAATATATGCTTACCGTGGTCGATATAAAAAATTTTCTAATACAATATATAGCATTAAGAATCTTTTTGGTACAATAAATTTTTTTGGATATGATCATTATTTTTAAGTTTATTTAATCTTGCTTCTAAAACTCTAAATACGCTAATTTTTTAGAATTTGATTTTGACTACCATGTTCTTAAAATTAACTCTTTCATATGAAGATAAGAAATCATGTATCTGAGAAATAAAAATTATTATATTTTACTAATTGTGTATGTATTTATACATAACATAATTATTACAAAATTTATCTGTGTGATATATAAATTTATTAATCAAATTGTAGGATAATTCTTTGATTGGATAAGACCGCACAATCAACAAAGTAGCTATATAAGAATAAATAAGATTTTGACAAGAAATCACATATGAACTAGAAGAAAAAAGTGCAATCAAATCAAATTATTCTTAATTACTATAGTTGAGAACATTTAAGAACTTTAATATGCAAAAAATATGATATATCATCAAATTATGTTTTCAATGAGAAATAAAATCATAAACATTATAATTGTCTCTAAAGGTCTAAAATATTATCTTTATGAGGTCCTTATTTCTTGATAAGTTAATTTGCATATCAATAAGCTTTATATAATTGAAAAAAATTAATTTTAAGCTTTATGAAACTCTAACTAATTAATGAACTAATATATTATGACTTAACTTTAACTACTGCATGTATTCATAAAATCACTCTCTAATATAAATATAAAAGTTCATATATCTAAAAAATAAAAATGAGAATAAGAGAGAAAAAAAATGATGTCACGATTAAGATCGAAACAAAAAAAAATATATAATACATGATTCATATTTATTTTATTTTAGTATTTGCTTACCATAATGGATGTAAAGATTTATAAATATAATGTATAGCTTTTAGAATCTTTTAGTAAAATAAAAAATTGACTGTATTTTTTGGGTGGCACAACACTATTAGCAAATAACAGTACAATTATTGTTAATGAAAACTATAGTAATGATAAAACTTTTTTGTAAATCTGAAAGTGAAAAAGGATTTAAAGCTATAGAGTAAACATGATAGTGTCTCTAAACGCATGCAAATTTTATTGGATTTTAAGTCTTTTTATTTTTGCAAAAATATATGAGGGATATATTAGGAAGCCTTATATAACGTGAAAATTAATTCTAAAACTCTAAGTGAACTAATGTTATTAGTATTTAATTTTGACAATGTCCTTAAACTAATTCTCTCATAAAAAAATCATGTATCTAGAAAACAAAAATGAAGACTTAATCCTTAAACTTTTTTGAGTTATACTTGATTAAATTTTCATTAAAATGAAGACTAATTAGTAAATTTTAAACAACTTATAAGCATTAAAACTTAATGCTGATTATGATGGAATTGATTACAACCATAGCTGGTGGCTATTGTGCGAATTAAACAGCAAAGAGTTGATAAACACTTGGTTTATAATATTAGGCTAATATAATGATATTTGTTATTCTTTGCAAGTTCATTATATTTACAGTTTTAGCGTAACATATTTTGATACATAAATGTTAGATTAAGTTGTGATAAAACAAGTATAGTTTATGAAAAAATATCATTAGATGCATTTAGTAGATATAAAAATTATAATTTGGCAACAAATAATAGTTATAAGAGATGTGAAAATAATTTCAACACTCTAAAATAAGGATATGACATGTTTATCAATTGAATATTCTTATTACTAGTATCTTACAAGAATTAAAGAAAAATATATACATAAAATATTAGATATTATATGATCGTTCTGTTAAATTTATTTTTGTAAAAAGTAACTCTTATTTGAAAGTAATAAGATGCATAAATAAGTCTTGCTAAATTTAAGAAGCAACTTTATTACTTTTAAATTTTTACTTAATCGTTATATTGACCTCAGGAACATATATATATAATAACTTAAAAACTCTCTGAAGTTAAAGAATTAAATCGGTACGTAACATTTACAATTCAAAAGAGATACTTGATAGCGTCGCCATATTTTAATTTAAATTACAATCATATTTGCTATTTAACTCTATACGGTACTAGCATAATTAATCTACTACTCTAAATACTAAGCCAATATTTATTCGAAATATAGTTAACAACTTCAAACGAAAGCTTAAAGAACATAAGTATCTAGCGGCTTCATTGTGTCGCTATCTTTTATTTATATATCTTTCAACTTGCAATATAACAAAATTAGAGGTAAACACACATGTATATACAAATATCTCATAATTATTGTATGTAGTCTAATCAAATAAATAATACTATTTAATAATCGAAAGTTAGGAGCAATGCAAGTAAATTCATCTTTTTATATTTTACTTAAGTTAGCCGTGATTAATTCAGATACTAAAATTATTCTTTATAGCTAAATAATATATTTTTTATACTGTTAATTTTTTTATCTACGTGGTACACATTAATACACTTTTTAAAATCTTATAATATACTTTATTTTATAAACAGACCCGAGCTTGACTCGAGTTACTGGGCTAGTAATATATAATAAGCGAATCGAGAAAGACATTGATGACTTCTTTACGCGACACATCATCACTTCTTTATATGACAAGTCATTGTATCCTTATTTTAAGATTAATTAACCTTTCTATTAGTAAGTCTTATTTAATTTGAAAACTAATTTTAATCATTTTAAAATTCTACATAATCAATATACTAATGTATTAAGACTTCTTTTTGACAATTATGTCCTTAAAATTCAAAAACAAATTCTAATTATTGTAAAACTCAACCTTATCGTTATACTAACTTATTAAGACTAAATATTGACTATTGTATCTTCAAAACTACTCTCATATATATATATATATATATATATATATATATATATATATATATATATATATATATATATATATATAAAACGAAAATAATACTTTCGATCTAGAAGAAAAAATTAATTTAAAAACTAATTTTAGCCATTTCTAAAGCCCTACCTAATCAATATACTAATCTATTAGGATTTTAAGCTATGTCCATAAAAGTATATTCCAATATGGAAATTAAAATTCATAGAGTCAAAAATTAACTTATAAGATTTAGAATAAAACATGATCTAATAGCTAATTTAAATTTTGATAGGATTCTTAATTTATATCTAATTAATTTTGTAGGAGTAATGATGATTTTTTGTAAGCCCTATATAATTTTAAAACTCAACCTAATCATTATACTAACTTATTAAGACTTAATATTAACTATTGTATCTTCAAAATCACGCTCTAATATCAATAAAAAAATTCATATATATATGTACACACACACACACGTGTGTGTGTGTGTATATATATGTGTATATATATATATATATATATATATATATATATATATATATATATATATATATAGGTCGTGATCCATTGATAGCGCTAGCATGTTGCTAGCGCTGTTTGGCCGTCCGCTACATAATGTAGCGGACGATAATTTACCGTCCGCTACATTATGTAGCGGATGGGTGAAAAAAATACTGGGTGTGGCTCGCAATCTGACCATCCATTCTCGGCCGTGGACGGTCAGATCGCGCTAGTAACTTGGGTTAAGTTGCTAACTCTATCAACGGATCAACTCCCTATATTATATATATACATAAACAAAAATAACACTTTCGATTTACCAGAAAACTTAATGTTACAATTAAGATTAAACAACTTACGAGACTTAGAAAAAATGATCTAAGAATTGATTTGAATTTTGATAGGTACCTTATTTTTAAATTCGATTAATTTTACAAGAATAACGAGGGTTGTATAATTTAAGAATTAATTCTAAACATTTTTGAACTCAACCTAATAAATACACTAACTTATTATGACTTAATTTTGACTATTATATTCTTAAAACCACTTTTTAATGTGAATATAAAATTCGTATATTGAAAAAATGAAAATAATATATTAGATTTAAAAGGGAAACAAATGACGTTCTAATTGAGTTAAATGTACTATCATTATTCATATATATAGATGTATATACGTAATATACATAAAATACTCATCGTTAAAAATGAATAATGTGATATATAGATTTAATAAACAAATTATAAGTCTGTGTTTTTAAATAAAACCTCATGACCACCAAACTGGTTATATCCCATCTATAAGGATATAGAAGACAAATTCATGGTATAATTCTCGTGATATCTGTAAAGCTAGAAAATCAATTGTACAACATTTAAACTCTATGCTACAAACATATATTTACGTATTAGACTTTAGTTTTGACTATTAAAACCTTGACTAAATTATCATACTTTTCTTGCATAGTATTTGCATACGCATATATGTTTGCTTTAGTTCATTTGAATTGTAAGTTGAAAAAATAATGAGTAGATTGTGCAGGTTACAGTATTGCTTGACGATGTAAAAGAAAAGCTCAAAGAACGCAAAAATCTAGCGACAATACTGTAACATAATCTCCTAATTATTCTTTAAACTTATAATTCAGAGAAATTATATATATATATATATATATATATATATATATATATATATATATATATATATATATATATATATATGGAAGCTGATCTGTTAATAGCGCGAGCAAAATAGAAGAGAAGTTGCCAACGCCCAGATATTTTTTTTAAATGTCTGTCAGTCGTCCGCTACAGAGTATAACGAACATGATTTTTTTACCAAACTGCCCCTCCCATGTCGTCCGCTACACTGTGTAGCGGAAGACTTTTTGATCCTGACAATTTTCAGGCAAAAAGTCGTCCGCTACACTGTGTGGCGAACGACTTTTTGCCTACCACATGTCACATCAATCCTGTCCCCCCACGACTGTTACGACAGTTCTGCCCCCATGACGGTTACGACTGTTACTTTATCATTATCCCCAATGTCCGCTATATTATATAGCGGACGAGCTTTATAAATAAAAACCGTCCGCTACATTGTGTAGCGGATAACTTTTACCGTCTGCTACATTATATAACGGATGAGCTTTATAAATAAATATTGTCCGCTACATTGTGTAGCGGAGAGTCTATATATATACACAAAAACCTAAATTCGAAACTCTTTTCCATTCTTTCTTCTCACAAATTTTTCTCAACGGTGTTGGCAAGCAAATCTGCTCAATTTCTTCCCAAGAAATCCTTTAATCGTCTCATTAATCATGTAAATTTACAAACCAATCATTTATTTGTTCATAATCTAGAGTTGTTATGAGTATTGTGTCTTCTGCATAGTTTTAATTATGTATTGAGCATGTGCTAACGTTGATATATATATATATATATATATATATATATATATATATATATGGGAGCTGATCCGTTGATAGCGCTAGCAAAATGGGAGATCTTGCTAGCGCAATCTGACCGTCCATCCCGAAGGGATGGACGGCCCAGATCGCGTATTTTTGCGGCGCTGTCAGCAGTCCGCTACACAGTGTAGCGGACCATCCTTTTTACCATTTTGCCCCTCCACCCCCTCCGCTACACTGTCTAGCGGAGCACATAATTGGGCCCACATTGACAGCCAAAATGTCGTCCGCTAGACAGTGTAGCGGACGACTGACACAGTCAACACGACTGTTACTTTGTCATTATCTTACCGTCCGCTAGACTGTGTAGCGGACTGTTTTTCCCTTTCTTTACTCCGAAACCCTTATTCATTCCTTCTAAACTGCTATTCATTCCTTCTTCTCACAATTCTTCTAGCGGCGTTGGCAAGTAGATCGGCGCAATTTCTTCTCAAGAAATCCTTTATTCGACGAATCAATCACGTAAGTTCACAAACCAATCCTTTATTTGTTCATAATCTAGAGTTGTTATCGCGGCTTATGCATGATTTTGAATGTGTGCGCGCTGCATTGTGCTAGCGTTTGTCAATGTATCTATACATATATATATAGATTATATATGTGTATTGCGTATTATTTGTTCATGTGATTTCACTTGTAAAATCCCATTCCGTGTCTGTTTGTATCTATGTACATTGCATATACACAGCATGTGAACTTATGTGAGTATTATCTGATCACATGCTAGCGTTGACTGTGCTAGCGTTGTATGTTTGAGAATGTTTACGCTTCCAACCTTGCCGTTTTGCATAATTTCAGTTGCGAAAAATGGATTTCAACCCTGGACCAGAAGATCCGTCCGTATTATACGACCAAGCAAACCATATCAGTACGCTCATATGGGATGGTGGAGTAAGATACTTATTTTATCAACTTTGTTATTCTTGGGAACGTTGTATATCGTTTAATTTGCTTAAATTGTATTTATTAATTCGTAGGAAAGAGCACTTCTCAACACGGTAGAAGTATCCGATAATTTTAAAGAATGGAAATTGAACAGAACCCAGAAAAGATTACTGCGTGGGATTGGGTTTGGGATTTTCACGCATGGGCAGATCTTTCAACAACTTGACCGGCACTTAATAGGTGCCCTTGTTGAAAGGTGGAGAAGTGAAACGAATACGTTTCACTTCCCTCTCGGAGAGCTGACAATTACCCTAGAAGATGTAGGGTTCATCTTAGGGTTACCGGTGACGGGGCGGCCGGTAATAGCTCCTCCGTCGGAAGCAACGAATAAGAGGACCGCTAGGGACTTCTTTACTTCGATACCCCAGGATCAATTTAGCACTGGTGGTATCAAGTTGAAATGGTTGGTAGATACCTACAAGGTTCTGCCGGATAACTACACGGATCAGATGCTTGTGCTGTACACACAAGCTTTCCTCTTGTGGGTGATGGGGGCAATTCTGTTCCCAACAACGTCGAAGAATACCGTCAGCGTCAAATATTTACCGTTGTTGGGTAACCTGCTGGAGGTTGGGGATTATGCCTGGGGAGCCGCAACTCTTGCGTACCTGTACCGAGCATTGCACAAGGCAACGAGGCCCGACTCCAAAGCGATATGTGCATGTCTCTCGCTATTGCAGGTATATCATACAATTCTTGATTACTCGCTCGTTTCTTTTTTTTTGGGTTGAATTGACAATAAAATTTGACGATACTTTATTTAATTTGTCTTTGCTCTCAGGTGTGGTCTTATGAACACCTTGCTACCGGCGCACCCAGGCGTAGGGACGGAACCGATAATGTGTGGCCTCGGTTGTGCGCCTGGGAGTACAGCCGGAAGGACAGCCACTACCAGAGGAGAGACGATCCCCATCACAACATTACGTACTATCGGGGGGAGCTCGACTCGTTATCTCCTGGCCAGATGCGATGGGCACCGTACAAACATTTGGCGCGACGGGTGGGAGAGTCGTTCGTCTTCACGCTCTCTGGGTTGCAACGCACACCCCTGATCCACTTCGAGGTCGCAGAGTGGCAGCTGCCAGATCGCGCTATGCGCCATTTTGAGTGCCTGCAGGGGTTGCCAGCCGGCGCGCCGGATATGAGGCTTAACAGGAACCCACCGGGTGTCGGACGGTTTGGCAAGGCAAATGCGCACGACTTGTGCGCACGAGAACTTGAGGTTTGGGATTCCTGGCAGGACACGCTGGCGGCCATTGTGTCGGAGCCTGACCCCGTGATCAGCATCGAACAGTACAATGGGTGGTACTACCGCATCACCCGGAGGAGAGTAGCTCCAGTAAGGTTTGAACGCGGGGAGAAGTACCACCCTAGGGGTCAGATCGATGAGCACATGGCATACAATCTGGTAAGTTGGCCAACCAGTGCTTTAATTGAACTTGATGATTCTAACTGTGTATGAAGTTACTTATTTATTATCTCTCTGGATGTAGGTTAATGCCTCGTTCGCCTTCTTCCAGAAGTTGCGCGAGCGGAAGGATTTGGTGGATGCAATGGGCGAGGAGCTTCGCCAACAGGCTGATGCGTTGGCGTATGGCTGCGGGAATTTTTTACACCAAGCATCGGGCCAGCCTTCCGGCGTCAGCCCGGGAATGGGTTATCCGGGGTGGCAGCCCCCATATGTGAGCGAGGGATACACCGATCCCTCGGGACAGACTTCGGGAGTGAGCCAGGGATATGGTGGTCCCTCTGTACCGGGAATGGGTGGTGATTGGGGACCGCCAAGCACCATGGGCCAGGCTCAAGCGCCGTGGGAAGACTACAGTGCGCCCTCCTTCTCTTTGCTATTGGACTCGGAACCCCAACCCTTCTCTCAGAGTCAAGTCACGCAAGACTGGGGTTTCGGACACATCAGTCTGTCGGAGACACTGCCCATTGTCCCGTGGGCAGGACCATCTATTGCCGAAGGAGGGCAATATCCCCCGGTCGACCCCCCGAAGGAGTGCAATATCCCCCCGTCGACCCCCGAGGGCAATATCGCAAAGGGCATCCAGTGAAGCCCCTAAAGCCGCATAAATGCCAAATAATCAGAGAGCGTTATTTTAGCGGCTTCCCCCGGGACAAAGCGTTGTATAGTGTGAATCATCCGGAGGGCATGGATTACACTTGCGAGTGGGGAGAAATGGCCTCCCTGGCTCCGGGGAGTTGGTTAGACAACGGTGTCATCTCCACATACGTGGAGATTCTGAAGGAAAGGGGTCGGGAGCGGCTGAACGAGTACCCGGCCATTTTTTTGGTTGATGCCTTTTTTCATAGCCTCCTAGTGTCTGAATGGCATGAGTGGGTCGAGCAAAGGCGGAAGAAAAAGTTGAGCCAGTGGAGACCGTCCGCTAACCTACGAGCGTATCTTGCTAGGGATAGTCCAGTGAGCGCAAGTGTTGCCGACGTGTTTCTAATCCCATTTTTAGGGGAAAGCCACTGGTACTTGGTTTGCTACGAACCGGTGGAGAAAGTCGTATCGGTGATCGACAGTCTCCACGACGATACCGCCTTTATGCCTGTGCTGCAGATGTACAAAGCCCAGTTGGATTCAATGGTAATATTACGATTGTTGTTTAACAGTTATTGTAACTTGGCATAAATGTTATAACTCGTGTCTTACGCCGTTTTATGTTTCTTGCAGAATATATTTTGTGCAATGGTCAATGGTGTTCGTGGTAACCCTGTACCGGCGCGGCCAAAGCTCGATTGGCGACTGAAGAAGAGGAGGCCCAAGCAACGTAACACTTCGGACTGCGGCGTTTTCCTTTGCATGTACATGGATTACATTTGCCGGTCCGAGAGCCTCAAGGCGGCGGTGTGGAGCCAAGCAGAAGTAGACACCTTTAGATATAGAATGGCTTGGCAAATTATGAAAGGCCGGCCTAGAGCGGTTACGTGTATTGTAAATCCGGCAAATGCCGAGAATCCCTCCCAACATGATTCCCCCCGTTGACATTGTACCATTACACTTTATTTTTTTTTAATAAACTATGAATATTTAGAAAGCTCTCATTGATTTGTGTTGAAGATTATTGATTGATTGTTTTGTCTGATTTCCGTTGAAGATGATTTGAGTTTGGTTTTTTTGGCTCTCACTGAGAATGATTGAAAAGCAAAATCTGTCCGTTAGACAATGTCGCGGACAGTGGGGGAAGTGAATTTTCTAAGTGTTATAAGGCATTCTGCTGGCCCGTCCGCTAGACAATATCGCGGACGGTGGGGGTGGGGAAGGCATTCTGCTGGCCCGTCCGCTAGACAATATCGCGGACGGTGGGGGTGGGGAAAAAGGCATTCTGCTGGCCCGTCCGCTAGACAATATCGCGGACGGTGGGGTGGGGAAAAAGGCATTCTGCTGGCCCGTCCGCTAGTGAATTTTCTAAGTGTTGATATAAGGCATTCTGCTGGCCCGTCCGCTAGTGAATTTTCTAAGTGTTGATATAAGGCATTCTGCTGGCCCGTCCGCTACAATATGTCGCGGACGGTGGGGGTGGGGAAAATTTTCGAAGGTATTTTCTTGGCCCGTCCGCTAGACACAATGTAGCGTTATGCAGTTTTAATAAATTGGCGTCCGAAGACAATGTATCTCAAACGGCACAATTAAGCGAGAAAAAATTTGGAAACATAATGAACATGTATACAATAAATTTGGTTATTATTAATAAATTAGGGTTCACATTGGGGGAAATAAATTTTTTCACAAGCGCTCCGATCAAAGATTACAACTTGAAAATCCCACCACCCAAGGTGTTCAAACACTACAAAGTCCCCGAGTTCGAGGCCATGCTGGCGCACGAAGACGTTCCAACCCTCTGCGAATTGCTTTTTTTGGGGTCGGCCGGGCTTCAGCTTGATTTCAACCTGCCAGGCCCCCTTGCGGCTATATAATCTTGAACTGTCATGAATTGTTGTAAATTGATTGGTAAAGGCTTCCGGTATGTCCTAACAAACACAATACAAAAAATAGGTTAGTTTTTAACCAAAAGATCAAACTTTTAACACACGAAAATACAGAGAAAGAGGGATGGGCTACAAGTTCATTCTCAAATCCCGGCATCATGACTTTGAAAAAGTGTTTGCCTGCTAGGTGCAAGTTGCCAATAAAATCGTAGGTGGTCTCCGATCCAGAAGCCATCGAGGTCGGCGATGAGGGGAGGACGGTGGTGTCGCCGGAGATGTGGGTCGCCGTAGATGGGGTAGCGGCTTGGGTTAGATGTTCGAGAGAGAGAGAGTATAGCGGACTGATAAAAGCTGTTGCCCGTTTTGATTAATATGTACAATAGGATAGAGGTCCGCTACATTGTATAGCGGACATAAATGAAGACCAAAAGTTTTTCTGCGATGACGTCCGCTACATTGTATAGCGGACATAAATGATGTCCAAAAGTTTTTCTGCGATGACGTCCGCTACATTGTATAGCGGACATAAATGATGTCCAAAAGTTTTTCTGCGATGACGTCCGCTACATTGTATAGCGGACATAAATGATAACCAAAAAATTAGGACTATGCATATCCGTCCGCTACATCAGAAATCGCTACATCAGAAAAAATAATTCCGGTATTCGGTTGAAAAATTATTAGAAAAAATTATTACAAATGTCAAACTTATATAAAAATTATTACAAATGTCAAACTTATACAAAAAATTAAAGGTCCACTGCAGCTTGTCCGTCCTCATCTTCGGCGTCATCTTCTGCCCCATCTTGCAAACCCCCGGGACTTATCCCCAATGCCTTGTAATGGTTCCGCTTGTCGTGGTCGGTCATTTTGTTGCACAATGCACACCTTCGCAGCTTTTTAGGTTGAGTTGCCGTTTCAATTGAGCTTTTCATTCGCGTAGATCTCTTGCGGCCTTTCGTTTGCGATATAATTGGATCCAACGGCCGGATATCATTGTCGCCTTCCTCCCCCGGCTCGTCATCTTCGGATTCCGTCGTAGGCTCGGTGTCAACCGCATTGGTGACTGAAGCTGCTTCCAACTGGTCGACGATGGGCTCTTGCTGCTGAGCTACATCGAGGAGATGTTTATAACCGACCATTGTAGCAGCAGCCTTTACGGACAAACGGGTGAACATCGTCACCAGATGATTATACCGCAACGTCTCTGATTCTTCAAAGTCAGTATACGGGTGCTCCGGAAAGGAAATGGTACCGTGCAACCTGTTTGCACCTTTCGTCCACCGTGGCAAGACGTATTTATCGGGGATTGTCCTGATATTCTTCTGGGTGAAAAACCGCAGAATGTGTCTACACAGGATGCCATGGAACTCAAACTTCTTGCAAACACACGTCACCGAGTCCGTCAATGTGTCGTGGCTCACCGTATAAATTCTGCGCAGCTTCTCAGGGACGAGGTCATTCACGAGCGAATAAACCTTGTACTCACGCGTAGACATTTCTGCCACCTTGTTTATACTGTATCGTCCCGATTTTCGCAGCTCTACTTGGTATAGCAAGAAGATCTCCTTCGTATAGACTTTGGCACCGTTCAGCTCCAGCGGGGTCTAGCAACCTTCTCCTTTGTTTGTACGTTGTTGCAAAGTCGGCAGCCCTTTCTTTTACGAACAACGAAGCTACCGCTTTTTGTGCGGATGCAACGAAAGTCTTCAAATTGGTAGCTGTACCCACATAACTATCGAACGTGGCATTCATAGATTCACTCCTGCCCGTCGTTTTCATGCCCGCTGAAAAATACCTCCTCGTGTAAACGCCAATCCATTGCTCTTTGCGCTCGTACAAGTGCCGGAGCCACTCGTTGTCTTGCAATGAGTAATCCCGAACAAGCTTTTCCCACCTCTCCTCGAATTCTTCAATCGTTAAGGACTTGGTAATGCACTTGTCAAAATCCTGTTTAAAGTCTGGATACTTTGCGTACACGTGATGCAGACGTTCAGGGTATTTGTTGCTTATGTGCCAAGTGCACAAGTTGTGCCGGGTGTCTGGGAAAACGGTCGCAATAGCCTTCTTCATTGCCAAATCTTGATCGGTGATGATCACTTTGGGTGCTTTGAAGTTCATTGCTTCCAGCCACGTCCTAAACAACCATACAAAAGAACCCTCGCTCTCGTCCCTTAACAAGGCGAACCCGAACAGGATGGAGTGATAGTGATGATTGACGCCGGTGAAAGGAGCGAACGGCATCGAGTACTTGTTGGTACGGTATGTGGTGTCGAAAGTCACGACATCCCCAAAATGCTTATAAGCTAGTCTCGAACGACCGTCGACCCAAAAAATTGTACTAACTCGATGCTCTTCGTCAAGTTTATAGTCGAAGGTAAACTGCGGGTCCTCCATCTGCATCCGTTTCAATAGGCTCATTGTCGATTGCGCATCATTGAGGTCATACGCGGCTCGTCTATGGGTTCGGACCGCGTTACGAACGTCTGTCGTGTTAAAGTTTAAATTTTGAATTCCCCCAGCCTGTTCAGCAAGAACATTAACAATCTCAGTAGGTCCAATTCGCGCATTGCTCATTGTGTGAATTAGGCTCCTCGCGACCTTACCCATCTTCTTGTGTTGATGCATCTGACTCACCTTAGAAGGAGTTACTAACGGGTGATTGTGTG
>JAVXUP010003692.1:0-56658 GCA_033070095.1 Escallonia herrerae | reverse complement strand
CGCTAAAAGCCCAAACTCCGTCACTAAAAGTTTTAGTGATTGATATACCGTTGCTAAAAGTCCCTCGTATAAAAGTTCGTTACTAAAAGTTTGGCGACGGAATTTTCAAATCCGTCGTCTAATATTGCACTTTTTGTGACGGATTTATTTATTAATTAGCGATGAAATATCCGTTGCTAATTATATTTTACGTATTTTAATTTATTTTCTATTTTGTGAATTTAGTGACGGGATAAATTTTTTAGAGACGAAATGTTCCGTCGCTAAATAAGAGTTTTGGCAACGGAATATTCCGTCGCTAAAAAGTTGATAGAAGAAACACTTTTAGCGACCAAATTAATCCGTCGTCAAAAGTCAATTTTTTTTCATTTTTTTTTATTTTTCTATTACCCAGACTTGTAATAAAATTTTCAATTCTCAACAACGCACAATAATCAATACACAAAGAAATATATACAATCAATTATAAAAAAATATTTATTATAAAAAATACTCATGATGTACAAGCCGGGCAGGGGGAGGGGGGCAAGCTGGGACCGGGCACGAGAAGGGGCTCATTAGGGGTTGCCGAGTCCCGGATCTGGATCCTGCTGATTTGGGGCCGGCTCGGCATGTCCAGCAACGGTACCCTGCTGATCCTGCTCCCTGATCATCCTCAACACCACCGTAGCAATGCGCTGGATCTCCCCGTCGTCCAACGAATGCCGAGGAGCCGGTGTCTATGGAGGGGCAGCAAGGGGTAAGGACGTTCCTATCACAGCACGAGCAATCGTGCTAGGTAGGCTGCGTATGCGGCCTTTCGGCCGATTGACGACCTTCGGCGTATCCAGCCATCGCTTCAACGCCCCAGTACTCGCACTCGTACTAGTGGACGCTGATGGCTGTCCGGACTCCCTAAGCTATTCATACGAGGCCTGCAAAAATAGTGATTTAAAGATATCTTAGGACATTAATAAACGCAACAGACATTGAGGATAGAAAGAAAAAATTAATAACTTAATCAAACACATCAACTTACATCGATTCGCCGGGCAATATCCGAAACATAGTCATCGGCCCGGCACGCCTTGTCCTTGTCCTTCTTCTGCACGTACGTCTAATTATACATCAGAGCTATGACCTCATCCTCCTCCAGATCCGGGTTCTGGACCGCATTCATGTGTCGGATGATGTCGTGTGGCACCGACCCCTCCGTGTCTGTCAGATCTTTGTTCTGTCTATTCTCGGCCCCCTTCTTACTCTTGGCGTCCCAGCCTGGATCCGTAGCCCACCGATCTATCATCTCCCCCCATACAGTCGGAGATATCCAATATGGGGGATATGTCTTCATCTATGTCATTGGGGCACCATCGGGCAGCATCTTCTTCGCCTGGTCTCGTGCGTCGTGAAGCCATCGGCGGTAATTCTTGGCGATGTAAGAAAATAAGGCCTGCCACCCCAGTGCTTGTTGATCAGCCGAGTCAAACGTGAACCCCTTCTGCAAGGCATTCAATAACACAAATTAATTTAGAAAACAAACTCTAATTATACAAATACTATCGCAGAAAAAAATACTTTAACGTACCAGTCACTTCTCCCATAGGGACTCCCTCATAATGGTATCCCAGTCCTTCCAGTACATGGGTGGCTCGATGAATCGGCCCTTCACAAGAACTTCGATCTTCGTCCTCGCCTGAATGTCCACGATCCTACCAAAGAAGTAAATAAATAAATTAATACAGTTCAAATATAAACTAACAGTTAGGAAAAAAAAAAATAAGGCATGAGGTAGAATACTTTTTCCTTGGTCTGACCCATTGATGAAGCCCTGTTGTTTTAGCTTTAACGCAATTAGGGAAAAAAATTGTTTCCTTTCTTGATGATAGCGTCTTTTTTTATTATTTGAGACTGAGATGAACATCTCGTATAATGGGACATAAAAAATGAGTAGGATGGCTTGTGAAATATGATTATTGGCAAAAAGGATGTATTACGCGCGATTCAAGTCTGTCGAGTCGAGTCTACTCTGCCGTGTCTGAGTTGCATTACATTTGACTTTCTTTTGATGTTAATGATTTCAATGACTCTTATTTTATTGTCGTCTATCTTTTTAATTTCCTATTTTAGTGTTCACTTGCATAGTCCGTCAATCAATCAGTTAGTCAGTCTTATCCATGAGGTGGAAATAATGTTGTTTTGTTAGGCTTTAAAGTCGCTCAGTCTAACAAAACAAAATTTATTGTTTGATAAGTTATTTTGATGCTGAAAATTATTGTATACTCTTGATTCATTACTATCGTTGAGATGATCATTATTCCTACAAGTCTCTCGAATCACTTGTACACGATACTCCTCGTGCTATCATTACTAGGACATTTTTGCTTATCTTGTGTTGTGCAGGCTATTAAGGTTGATCAAGGAGAACCCTCTAGAAAGGAAAAAAGAAACAAGATAGAAAAGTTGAGCAAGGAGATTAGTTAAGTTAGATAAGATAAGCTATAATTGGGGAGATAAAGATTGAGTTGCGAGATAAGTTGATAAGAGTCATATGACTGCAGTCGTATATTAGGCTATAAACATTCATGTTGTTTAAAGACCTGAAAGTATTCCGCTGCAATACGGTATATGATTGCAAGAAATTTTTTTGTAAGGACGTATTTTGGAGTGTATATTAATGATGTATGAATATGAGGAGGTGATTACTCTGCATTCTGCATAAGGTTATGGTGTAATTGTGATAGACAACTCAGCTCTGGTGATGTCACCAAGGTTGGGGGTGTCGCAAGGTTGGTATCAGAGCTTAGGCAAATGATTTGTATACTTTCGAAGTGTCTGGTGGAAAGCCTAAGCTGTCAATGAGAGGAGTAGAAGGACAATCTTAATGATTTGGCTAAACTAGTAGGATGGTTAAGATATGTGGATTGAGGTTGGCTAAGGCATATTTATTCATGACCTCAGCATTCTTACTATTGCTGCAGGGAATGGAAGAAAGAGCTAGATGACCTAGTTTTAGAAGAGTGATTTAATGATGATAAGACTGCGATCCTGAAAAGGACCCTGATGAGAATGTAGATAAAATGGAATTAAAGTTGAAGGAACCGGATAAAGGCCCGGTAGGAATTGAAATAAAAGGACCTGGAAGAGAAAGATGGTTAAGTTTGAGCACTTTTATTGTGTAAACCGTGAACGGAGACATGAGAAGCCAGGGCTAAGCATTAGTAGAATTTTGATGAGATTTTGGAAGAAAAAATACTTCCAATTGATGAGGAAAAGGGGCTAATCGACTAGTCAATTCGAGTCCCAAACTAGTGGTGTTAACTAAACAATCGAGAGAGTGAAAGTTCAATGAGAGGACAAGAGGTAAGTATCGAATTAGATATTAATATAGACGATGTACGCCACTATGCGGATTGTCCACAAGGTAGGGTAGATTGTTTATGACTGCCCGCCTCATAGGGCTTTATCTGAGGATATGCAACAAGAGATTCTAAACGAGAGTCATTAAAGCCTGAAATTGTTGAAGGAGCGTTATGACTTCTCCGAGGTTGATGGGGTGTACGAGTAAGGGTCGATTCTACTTTTGAAATCGAATCTAAAGTTGTTATTGAGAAGGAGAAGGGTGATGGGGAACTAGTATCACTTACATACTATTGTAGAAAAAGGTCGTCTAATGACGAAATTAGCACTTTGAGCGTGAAGGAAAATATTATGGTGCACAATTTTAATTATCGTGCTATTCTTTCCTAGAAGATGAGAGAGGGACCTTCAATATAAGTGATTATGGTGAATATCGAGGACGTAAGTGGAAGGAATAAGCAGGGAGTTTTATTAAGTCAAGAAAATCTTAAGAAAGAGCTAGTGAGACTTCTACAAAAAGATCGTAGGAGTTCTAACAGTACAACCGGTGGCTACTGGTACCTCAACCTAGGTAAGGAAAAAAAAGAATGTAGATCTCAGAACTTTTAGGATGCCCGCCCGAGTGAAGTCTCTCCGAAGGGAAATGGTATGGTGTGGACAGCTACGTGAATTTGAGAGATGGAGAAGATAGTTGAAGTAACAAGACATGTGAAAATGTCAAAAAGATTATTTTTGCTAGTCATATGTACAAGAAGAGTTCCAAGTTGTTGAGAACGGACAAAAATGAGGAGAGTAGTTTATTTGGCCTAAGTTTCCCAAAATAGGTGCAGGTAACATGATGATGATAAATATTTTTGCTTAAATTGTAAAATAAATTACAGACACATTTTTCGTGTTAAGTGGAAGGATTAAAAGGTGGAAAAGTTTATCAGGAAATTTGGTGAATTGGCCTATTTGCCCTCATCAGGTGATGACAAAAAAATTTGAAAAGCGAAACAAAATGAGGAGAGTTGGAAAATAATCCTTAAAAAGGGACAGGTAAGGAGGTTCTAATGGTGAATTGCTACAGAAGCAGCAGAAAATCGAGTGGTAGAGGCAAAGAATAAAGAGGTCTGGGAAGAAAGAAGGGAGCGAAGATGGAAAAGAGGTAGGATCCAGAATCGAAACTGGAAAAGTGAAAAGAATTGTAAGAAGCAAGTACATGATAAACTGTCCGAACAAAGTTCAGGACCAAGAGGTGGAGATAGAAAAAATAGATGGTGTGGATTGGGGATGAGGGTATGGACCGTGTTAAGGCAATTACAAAATGCCTTAAATATATGACTAAGCCATTGAGTTAATGTTTAAGAGGAATCAAAAGAGGCTGTTTCAAATGTTAATAGACAGAGTATATTGAATTGAGGCGTTCTAAAGGAGGGTAATGGTCATTGAAAGCAAAAAGATAAGAGGGGTTTATGAGACTATGTATCTGTTATCAAAAGCTGAATAAGGTGACTGACAGGAATTATTAATCATTACCTGACCTAGATGATATGTTGATCAGTTACGAGGTGCTAAGAATTTTCTTTTTAAGACTGACCTTAGAACCGATCATCACCGGTTAAGGAATAAGAAAGGATGAAGTTGTCAAGATTGTCTTTAGAATAGAGACGGGCATTAAGAATTCTTGATAATGCCATGTGGATTAATTAATGCCCCTTTGGCATTTATGAATTTGATGAATCAAGTCTTTTGAGAGTACTTGATCATTGTGTCATCGCCTTATTAGTGACCTTATGAATGGTACTAAAGGCAAAGAAGAGCTTCCGTAATGGCAATTGATGAATTTTAAGAAAGCTAAAATATATGTCAAAATTCAAGGAATGTGAATTTTGATTGGGAAATTTGAATGTATGGGATTGATGCGGAAGCAGGTTAGGAGATATGGGAAAAGTTGAAAAAGTGCAAATGGGTAACGTCGTAAAAATCGGCGTTGAGATTAATAGCTTCCTAAGTTCAGTCAGAGGCTACCAGGGAGTTATTAACAATCTCTCTAAGATGCCTTGTTGGAGAAAACTGACTGTGATTATTACTACACCAAGTTAATAAGAATTGGGAACAACTCGAAGTCCAAGTTTGAGTAAGAAGAAAAGGAAGTAACAGTCTGCCTCACATAAAAATATGACCAACGCTTCTTGATTGGATTAGGGAAGCTCAAGGATAAGATGAAAAGACGTACGAAAGCGAGGTTTCAAAAGAAATAAAAAGGAAATTTGGAGTGCAATAAGGATGGTAATTATGAATATGAGGGTTAGATATATGTTTCGCTTAAGGATGAATTGAGGAGAGGAATTTTAAGGGTACTCATAGTTTGAGGTACCGATTCATTCAAGGGAGATAAAAATGTAATGTGAGTCCCGACCAAATTTGGGTGGCCTAGTATAAAGAGAGATATATCAAAGTTTGTATCCCCATGTTTAACCTACCAATAAGTAAAAGCAAATCATAAGAAGATGCCAGATAGTGCAACCACTCTTTGTACTTGAGTGAAAATAGGAATACATTACAATGATTTTGGTGTTAAGGTTACCACGAACAACTAAGAGGTATACGTCTATCTGGGTTGTGGTGGATATGTTGACTAAAACGTCTCAATTTATTCTTATCCGGAAAGAATATTCTTCTAAACTGCTTGCCCAAACTTATATTAAGCAAGTGGTTAGTCGTTATGGAGTTCCAGTAACTATTGTGTCGATAGAGACACAAGGTTCATCTTTAGAGTTTGAAAAAGATTTCAAGAAGAAACAAAAATAAAGTCAATCATGAGGACAAGCTTTTACCTCAGATGGGTGGCCAGTCAAGAGGTATGCAATAAATATTGGAAGAATGTGGAAGGCATGCATTAGTTTATTTTAGCAGAGCAAGGGTGAATATTTACCCTTAGCCGAATTCTCGTATAACAATGGTTATCAGTCGAGCATAGAAATGGCTCTTTATGAAGTGTTTAATGGACGAAGATGTCGCACGTCTAATTGTGGGACAATAGTTGGGGAACAAAGACTATTTTGCACGAAACTGTGCAAAGAAATAGAAAACAAGGTGACAGTTATCCAAGAGAGAAATCTCATTGCATAGAATTGGCAGAAAGGCAATGTTGACAAGAGGCGTAGGATGTGGAGTTTGAAGTAGGTAACGTAATCGTTTTATAAGTGTCACCATGGAAAAGGAATCGTGTGACTTAGGAAGTAGGAAAGTTAAGTCTGAGGTTCATCGGACCATTTAAAATCCTTTCTAGGTTTTGAAAAGATAGCGTACATGCTTAATCTATGTCCAGGATTTAGTTGATTACATAACTTGTATCACGTATCAATATTGAGGAAGTATGATCCCAATGCTATACATGGGATCCAGTTGAAACTCGAGATAATATCTTGTACCAGGAGGCACCGATAGAGGTGATTGATAGAGAGGAACATGTCTTACGTTAATGCTGGTGGTCAAAGTTGTTTGGGAAAAACCGTGCGGTAGAGGAACCCATTTTGAAACCCGAGGCGCTAATGGGGTAACAATATCCGTATCTAGTTGCAGAATGAGATTTGTCCCTATTTTGAGGACGAAATCTATTTAAGGGGGGAGGATGTGATACTCTGAAAATACCAAAAATTAATCTAACCGTGAGTTAGATTAATTGAGGAGGGCTATTTTTATTAATTAGCATTATGCGGGTGATAATTAAGTTTTAGGGAGCTAAATAAGGGGTTAGTGCGACCTTAGGGTTAAATGTAATTTTAAAAAGTTAGGGGGCAAAAATATAATTCAGAAAATATGCTGAACGGGATGCATATTTTTATTAAGCAGCATCATTTTGGTGATAATTAGGTGTTATGGGATTAAATAAAGGGTTAATGTGGTCTTGGGATCAAAGTATAATTTTTTTCAAAGTAGAGGGGTCAAAATGCAATTTTGGGAAACTTTAGGGGCCAAAGTGCAAATTTTAAAAATTGGCAAGAGGTGTCACAAATATGGGAGAAATTAGCCAAAGTTTGCCACCTTCTGGTGGGTTTAGTGTTCAGTAAGTAAAATCAAATAAAAAAATTGTTGGATAAAGAATTAGGGAGGGAAATTATAAAAGAAAGTTGTGGGGGTGGAAATGTAAATGAAGGAAGTCTGAATAGTGGCCGTGAACAGTAATGAAGAAGAACAGAAAACAAAGAGGGAAAAAATAGAAGAAAAAAGGAAGAAGAAGGAAAAGGGCAAACCTTAAACTAACAAGGTAATACAATTATTTTGACTCATTAATGGTGAAGAATTTTGGGTTAATTTGGTTGTAATTTCGTGTTTGTGTGTGTGTGTGTGTTGTGGAGATTATGATGAAATTATGAATAATTTGTGGGTATGAAGGCTTAGAAAGGAGAAAAGGAGGAAAATTGTAGTGATTTCAATGTTGTGTGTGTGTTTTTGTGTGAGTTTAGTGCGTGTTCTAAGAGTGAGTGTGTGTGTGTGTTTCGGGTGAGATGAGGGAGTGAATTTGGGTGAATTAATGGATGTAATGGTATGTTAAAATGTGTACAAAAAAAGGTGGAATTAGGTGAATTTGGATGGAATTGGAAGTGGTTATGGATGAATGAGTGGGATTCATGTGAAATGGGTGTCTCGCCGGTGAATGGAGGGAGGAAGAAGATGGACTGCGTGAAAAAAAGGTGAACTAGTGTGTGAGTTTGATGTGAACAATGACTGTTTTTATCACTAAAAGTAAGAAATTAATTAAGCTGACATAATTCAAAATTTTAAAAATAGTTAGGGTCAAATTTAGCTGAAGTGCAAAATAGTGATTCTAGTTATTTTTAGGAGACCTATGTTGTGAAAACACTTCGATGCCAGGGTTGGGAAAGGGGTTAACGGACCCAGTTATTATGAAAGTTTATGGTGAAGTTTAAAATAGCAAACTTGCGCGGTTTCGTGCAAAAATTTTATGAGGACTCTAGAATACTGAAATATTCCATTTTACAAAATTTCGAATCATTCTGAAGTCGATAGGTATTTTTGGCCAAATCGATTTTTAAGCGTTCGATCCGAACATTGGCTCGAGATTTTCGAACAAAATTTTTTAAAAATACTTTTTAACTCAAAAATGACTTCGCCACATTTAAAATAGAACTTTAAATTATTTTTGAGATTTTTCTGGTGCTGGGAACCCCCAGGGGCATTTTGATAATTTACCACTTGAAGGGGGTATTTTGGTAATTTTTTCTAGAAAATTTTCTGAAGGACTTGTTAGTCTGGGGAGGGTTGTTAAACACCTAAAATATTATTTTGAAGTATATTTAGGGTGTTGGGGAGGTAGTGAACCCTCAAGGGGTATTTTGGTAATTTGCCGCCCAGAGGGGTTTATGGTAATTTTTATTTTAAATTTTTTTGAAGGACTATTTGGTCCATAAAAGATTTAGTACATCTAGAGAATAGTTTTAAAGCACTTTTGAGGTGTTGGTGGTGTAGCAGCCATCAGGAGGTATTTTGGTCATTTGCCATGTTAGCGCCAAATTTTTTGAAACGCGTGTTATTTAGCGTATGTAGTGGTAGGAAGTGAAGAATGCTGTTAATACGTTTAAAATATGGGAGTGGTTATCGCTAATTCATCGATAAGGTTAGGGATTCGATTATCGGATTGGGTTAACTAGCTGTCGTAAAATGTTATGAGCGATTAAATGAGAAGAGGTAGAATAAAGTATAAGTGGATCTTTAAATGATGCCTGATGAGCAAGGTCTTAATTGATTACGTGATCTCGCTCGTTGTGGTCAGAGGTTGCGAGTTGCATCGGCAATAAGCCAATCAGATAAGGATGATGCGTTCATGATATGCTAATTAATTATTTCGATTAGCATGACATGTTGATCAAGTTTATGTTAAACTCTTGCTGTTATGATTGGACACCGGTAGTCATTGTGACCGGGCTTTGTTTATTTGAATTATGTTGTTGAGGACTTAAGGTGGAATAAATTCCCTTAATCCATCCCGTAGATGAAATTTAATGAGGATAATGCATGTCTGAGTATGCTATGATTCGATTCGATTAGCATACCTGATGTTGGGAGTGATATTGCGTAGAAGTTGTTGTGTGGTTGTTGTGAGATGTTGGCATTTATTGACAGTCGATATTCCTCCTGTTTGAGAACACCATTGAGGACTTGTGGTTAAACTTTTCCCAAGTCCGCCTTATCATTGATAATGATGTTGTATAGATTGTGGCGTTGTTGTGAAATATTGGCACTTATTGGTAAACAACATTTCTCTAATTTAAGAACGTTGTTGAGGGTGAAACCAATAAAACAACCCTAGAGGGGGGTGAATAGGGTTTTTGAAATTAATGAGGAATTTAAACTAAGAAACAATCATGAAACTCAATCAAACCAAGTAATACTTCAATGAAGATGCTAACTACACAATCTCAAGCAATTAAAGAGCAATAAGTAAAGAGATTGAGTTAGAGATACTTGACAAGGAGATTTAAATGGTTCGGCTTGAACTACCCTCAAGCCTACATCCACCTCTTCAAGGAAGTCCCTTGCAAGAGCACTAGAATCCACTAGCAACAATCTTCTTCCGGGTCAAGATCAAAACCCTTACAACACTTGGTGATATCCCCACACCAAGCACAAGCCTTGAATCCACAAAGCTCACCCAAGACTTGACAAACCCAAGCCTTGATCACAATCCTTTTACAAAGATCAAATGTGTACAAAGAAACCCTCTTGAAAGGAAATGAGTACAAATGAAGCTCTAGTACAATAGAGAGATGAGAGAATTGATGACTTGAAGAATGCTCACTCTCAATCAAAGAATTGCTCACAAAGATGCTCTCTTTAATGATGTAAAATCATGAAGATGAAGAGAGAAAAGTTTAATCTATGAGCCTTGATGTTTCTCTAATGAATGGAGGCTTAGAATGTGGTTTCCATGGTGTATGATGAAGCCCCAAATCATTTATATAGAGAGCAAATGAAATATAGCCGTTAGAGGCAAAATATGGGCAAAACTGCCATTGCAGTCGACTGTATTCCCAATGCAGTCGACTGTAATCCCTCTAAAATAGCCGTTGGAGTTTTGTCCTCGAAAATAGCCGTTGGAACTGAATTTTGACCAATGCAGTCGACTGCATTGGAATGCAGTCGACTGGATTCAAATACAGTCGACTGTATTACCCTACTGCCTATCAGCTGCCTCACGGAACCCCCTTTCCTATTTTGGGCATAACTTTCTCTAGAAAAATCGGATTGAGGTGCCGTTTTTTGCGTTGGAAAGCTAATGAAAAGTTTTATCAAGATATGAAAAGATTGGCACCAAAATAGTTTTTGAGAAAATCTGAGTGAGCTCCAAAGTTCACTCATTTTCAAGAACCACACTTGTGTGAAAGGTTATGAACTCACATGCAATGCACAAGGTGTCCTAAGGTCTTTTTAGGTCATAGTCATCAATCCAAGCATCAAACCAAGACTAGTTACATAATAGTAAAGATCAATCATAATCGTAGTAACTTAGCCTTTGCATTCTTTCTTGCTCTTTGACATAGGACTTGATGAAGCTTCCATAGTATGTCCACTATAACTTTAAGCTTCTTTGGCTTCAATCCATCTATCCAACTTCTCAAATGTGTCTTCATGAGTGTCATGTATATATCTACTAAGAATCCACTCAAAGCACACATTAGAACATAATCAATGTGTAGTTATCATCAAAACAAGATGTAAGCCTAGGTTATCCAACCATAGGGCTAACAATCTCCCCCTTTTTGATGATGACAAACATTGATTCTATATAGGGTAAAATGTATCATATGATAGTCAATTAAGCACAACAATCTCACTTAGAACATTCAATCATCTCTAGTATACTCAAGACATGTCAATCTATCTCATATAGCAATTAAGCTTGTAGCTAGCTTCCCTAGCTAAAACAAGATATGCTCTTCCTCTAATGTTCTCTCAAAACACACAATCACATAGCATATAGAATCAAGATTATTTCTCCCCCTTTGTCATCAACAAAGAGACAAGGGTATGCATGTGTGAAGAGATAGTTATAAGCAAGATAATAGCATGAAGTGCATATAACTCATGAACTTATAGGATGACATCAAGAGTTCCTTCATGATCCAAAGAAAGATATTCAATTTAGCTCAATAATCTTGTTTACTTTATGCATATTTCAAGAGTAACAAGATATTATATGATTCAAGCATGTAAGCTCCCCCTATCAAGTTATCTTATGCATATTCCATCATAATGTATGCTCCCCCTCAATTAATGCGTGCCAACAATATCCAACGAACACAACTAAATGTCTAACCAAGTCATGCTCCCTTTTTGGCATTACCAAACGGGGTGTGTGTAGGAATAGCGTTGTGAAGCATTAAGATGACATAATCTCAACATGAAATTTTCACAATGCGAATAATGGTCATCAACAATCAATATTTCCAATATAAGTGCAAGAGGACCATTCATCATCAAGGTTCACATTAATTCTCAACAAGCAAGCTATTTCTATCATGAGAAATAAGTATGACAATTTAAGCATGCTTCATGACATATAAGTTTAGTGTATAGCACAATGTTGAATAGAGCCAAGTTTTACCCTCTTGATGAATTACCAAGGAATTGAGCTCATGAGTGATCATTCTTGAAGTCCATTTTCTTGACAAGCTTTGAGGCTCTCCTCATTTTAAGTAGCATGTCCAATCTTGGAATGCTTACTCCCCCTTAAGATTTAACTTGTTGCTCCTCCTTTTCAAAATTTTCTTGGAGCCTTCTCCTTGTTGCTATTTGCCTACAATCACAATTTAGGTCTAACTTTTGGTACCCACATTTTCTTGGGTCCATAAGTGTTAGTCTTAGTAACGTTAAGAAACTCTTTAACAACCCACATTTTCTTTACACCACTAACATAAACAATTCTACAAGGACAATAACTAGTCGTATGCCCTTTCTTGTTGCACCAACCATAATGTGTAAAAGGTGTGCAATAGTTCTTTGGTTGTCTTGGAGGAATATTTAACCTAGTTTGTTGTTTAAAAACTTTAGGAGGCAAGGTGAAGGGATCTAATCCAACACCGCCTTTGTTTAGGCCAACTCTTTGGTGTCCAAGCATGACATCCAAGTTGTTTTTACCATCAACAAATTTTTCAAGGCATTTTTTCAAATCACAAATCTCAAGATTTAAAATTTCATTTTGTTTTTCTAAAATCGAAGCATCACAAGAGATTTGTTTTGTGCTAGGAATGTTCACAATCAATTCAACCAAATCATTATTCACATGCTCTACATATAAATGGCTAGATATGCATTCATTCTTGGCATGCAACTCACAATAATCACTTTTTAGGTCATCTAGTTCTTTTGAAATCGCATGCACTTGTTTTCTCAAAGCATAATTTTTCTTGGCTAATTTCATGGATTCTTCATATAAAAGAGCGTAAGCATCATAAATAGGCAAGGCCCCCAGTCCACCCTCAGCCACATCACTGTCAACCTCATGGTAGGAACTGTCTGTCGTGACACTACTTTTCATGTGATAGACAGCGAGTCCTCTTTCCACCTCCTGCTTGGATGACCTTGGATTCATGTTAACAAGGCCGTCCCTTCAACGTACCACCAATGTGTATAATTGGTGGCCGGTCCTGTAGGACACGAGGTAGCAAGAACTATCCCATCAACCAGGGCACCTTTCGAATGTGCTGAGTCTTACTTCGTCGAGGCCTCCTTCTTCACTGAGCTTGCCGCGGACGGTGAGAATGCCACTCACATCCATTCCACCAAATTGCCAGATTGGGATGAGCTGTGTGGGAACAAGCCTCCCAAGTCCAAGTCCAAATCCAAGAAAAGCAACAAAAACAAAGCATCGACTTCGGCGCCACCACCTGCGGTCTTGACCAATTCTCCGCCTTCATCCCCCAAGTTCAAAAAGCACAAGTCTGAACCTACCTTCCAATGCGTCGTCAAAGATGAAAAAAGTGATCTACCAGTTATGATGGTGTACGGGGGTCCCAGGTAGTTCGTCATCTGACCCCCTCGATCACGACCCGACCATGGAAATGGAATTGTGCTGTACGGCCGAGCATTGCCCGCCAGACCCCGAGCTTACCCCGAGCGCTGCCCCACCCTGCTATGAAGATGGCCCTCGATCGCAGGCCAAAGATCTTGAAGAAATTAACCTGGCTGAACCGGGCGAGGAACCTCGACTGACATACATTGGTACAAAACTCACCCCGGGCCGAAGAGAGGAATTGGTTACCCTCCTCCGCAAATATCACGATGATTTGGCATGGAGTTATAATGAGATTCTTGGGTTGGATCCCACCTTGGTGATGCACCATCTCAACATTGCTACCGAATTCAGCCCTGTTTGACAACATCCGCGGTTTTTCCGTCTCGAGCTTAAATTAAAGATCAAGTAAGAGATAGAGCGACTTCTACAAGCCGGCTTTATCGAGCCAATTACTCATCCCATATGGTTGGCTAATGTTGTTCCTGTCCAGAAGAAGAGCGGCCAAGTCCCCGTTTGTATTGACTTCCGCGACTTGAACAAAGCGTGCCCCAAAGATGAGTTTTCACTGCCCAATATCGACATGCTTACGGAGGCTGCCGCCAGACACGAGACCCTGTCCTTCATGGATGGCTTCGCCGGCTACAACCAAATTTGAATGAATCTGGACGACTGTGCCAAGACAACCTTTCAGACTCCAATGGGTAAGTTTTGTTGGAAGGTCATGCCTTTCGGTCTAAAAAATGTGGGTACTACCTATCAGTGGGCCATGACCGCCATCTTCCATGACATGATACACCGTACTGTAGAGGACTACGTCGATGATCTTATCATCAAGTCCAAAAAGGAAAATGATCATCTCACAGACCTTCAAGCAGCCTTCGATCATTGTCGACAATACAGCATGCGGATGAATCCGTTGAAATGTGCCTTTGGAGTCTCCTTCGGCAAATTCCTTGGCTTTTTGGTCAGTCGACAGGGGATCGACGTTGACCCCTCTAAAGCTGCTTCTATCCAAGAAATGCCCCCGCCCAAGAGCATCAGACAGTTGAAGAGCTTCCTCGACAAGGTCTCTTATCTCTGCCGATTCATCTCTACCTTGGCCGAACTTATCGCGCCCTTCCGGCACTTGACGCAGAAAAATGTGCCGTGGAGTTGGGAGGCGCCCCAACAACAAGCATTCGAACAGATCAAGGCAGTCCTCATGTCACCACAGACCATGGGCATGCCTCGGCGGGGTATGCCACTCTTGCTTTACTTAACTTCCACCCCCAGGTCCGTGGGGGCCTTGTTAGCCCAAGAAGTGGACGGGGTGAAGTGTCCAGTTTATTACCTCAGCCGGTCGATCAGGGGACCTGAAGCCAACTATTCTGAGCTCGAGAAGCATTGCTTCGCCTTGGTCTACATCTCGCAGAAGTTCAGGCACTACTTCTTGTTGCACCAAATCATGCTCGTCACCAAGGCTGATCCACTACGATACATGCTCACACACCCTGCCTTGTCTGGACGACTTACCCATTGGTTAATGTTGGCCGAGTTTGGCCTATCCATTAGGAATCCTAAAGCTCTACGGAGCCAAGCACTTACAGACCTCCTGGCCTTCTTTCCACGCCAACAGTATGAACCGACCTCAGATCAATTACCTGGGGAGGAGACGACCCTGATCTCCGACATAGATGAATTATGGACACTTGAGTTTGACGGCTTAACCACTAGCAAAGGTCCTGATGGAGCTCCCCTCCGGCAAGGGGGCGCCGGTATAGTCCTTTGTAATCCACAGGGTGTTACCACATCCCTATCCTTCAAGCTTGCATTCCCGATATCCAACAATGGAGATGAATATGAGGCCCTTGTCATCAGCCTCATGCTAGCTACCAGTATGGGGGATAAATCATTATGCATAAAGGGGGACTCAAACTTGATCATGAAACAGGCTGACGGAGAGTTCGCGGTCAAAGAGCCAGCTTTGGCACCTTATCGATCCCTAGTACAACACTTGGAGGGAAGACTTGGCCATGTCCAATATGAACATCACAACAGGTGCCGCAACTGACATGCATGTGGACAGCTTGGCCATGATCGCATCAAAGATTGAATTTGATGGTGAACAGCAAATGCTAACCATCATCAGAAGGACCGCACCATGCACGACATTGAATTTAGTACCAAAAGACACTACTGCCAGTGATTGGAGGCAGCTAATCGTCGACCAACTTAAGGCGCCATCTCTTGCGTCCACCTCCACCCTCACGAACTTCTTGATGTTGGGAGACGTCCTGTACAAACGATGTCCTGGAGGCACACTGGCCAGATGCTTGGCCCCGGCCGAAGCAAAGCATAGCATAAACTACAGTTTGGCCATCAGAAAAGTTGTGGCCTTGACGGCCCCCCTCTGTACCGTCACCTCTAGTGCATGGGCCTCTTTTGGCCGTCCATGGCCAAGGACGCTTCGGATGTACAGCGGGATTGTTCAGAATGCATGTATGCGCTAGATAGCGCGGAAGCACTTGTCATTAACGTCGAGGGTGACTGGCGTCAGCCTTTCCTACAATACCTAACTCATGGGCTCCTACCACCGGACTGCGGCTCGGCACGATCTGTCAAGCCCCGATCGGTCAGATATTTCATGACGGAAGGCAAATTATTTTGTAAAGGGTTTTCGGGGCGCACCCTACGATGCTTACAGGGTGTCTCGGCCATGGAAGTAATTAATGAAGTGCACAATGGTGCCTGTGGGGAGCATCAGGGATGGCATAAGCTGTACGCAGAATTGTTAAGGTTAGGGTACTATTGGCCGACCATGGAATCTGACTCCATCTCTCATGTCCAGCATTGCTAACCCTGCCGAGACATGCTGACAGAATGCACACCCCAACGTCTGATCTTCGTATGATCGTGGCCCCTTGGCCATTTCACTCTTGGGCTCTTGACCTTATCGGCCCCATACATCTGCCGTCGAAGGGCCTCATATGGATCATGGTCGCAACAGAGCATTTCACAAAGTGGGTCGAGGCCATACCTCTGCGAAAAGCCACGAGAGGCGCCATTGCCAATTTCTTGCGCGACCACATCATCTGTCGTTTCGGCATCCCTTGATGCATCATCTCTGACAACGGCACGCCATTCATCAACCGGGATGTTCAGTCTCTCATGGAAGCGCACGACATCAATCACACCACATCAACCCCTTACTATCCGCAAGGCAACAGTCAAGCTGAAGCCTCTAACAAAACCCTGTTGCGTGTTTTGTCACGCATGGTTCATGACCCAAGCGGCTCTTGGTCCGAAAAGCTGAGCCATGCCCTTTGGGCTTACAAAACTTCCAGACACACAACCACGAAGGCCACACCCTTCTCCCTTGTCTACGGGGATGAGTGTGTGGTACCAGCCGAGGTCGCGGTCGCCTTGGCACGACTAGCCCTCAGCAGTGGCCTCGAGGAAAAGGAAACCAGAATGATGGCCCTTGAAGGCCTCGATGAAAAAAGAGCCAACGCCATGCGCCGAATGAAGAAACACCACGAACAACTTGTCAAAGCCTATGGGAAGACTGTCAAACCCCGCTCCTTCGTAGAGGGCGACCTTGTCCTAAGGGCCGCCAAGCACGTACGGGCCAACCTGTCAGCCCCTAAATTCACACCCAACTGGGAGGGGCCATTTGAAATGCATACGTCCAGAAGCAACGGCTCCTACCTCCTGCTCAACCCAGATGATGGACGGCTCACGGCCCCTGTCAACGGTCGCTACCTAAAGAAATACTATGCGTGACCAGTTGCAGCTTGTTCCTCATGACCTCCCACACGCAATTTAGAACACTTACACATCATTTTGTTGTATATACACTCATATCCTGACTTGTAACTCTTGTTGCTCATTACAAGTTCCTTTTATGAAACAACATCTTAACCCGAGCACTATCCATATATAGTCTGTTCGCTACAATATTTTTATGCTTAGCCTGCCCTTTTTTACTTACTCCTAGTCACTGAGTTGTTTGCCCTCGACGGGAAGGGGGAATACCAATGGACAACCATCAGACATAAGACATTCGACAATCGTAGCAAAACAACAAGAGCGCTATGCACCCACAACAGACGCCAATAAGACAGCACACAACCATGCTCATAACACCAACAAAAAAATGTATATGTACATATAAAGTTTTTCGGCCACTATCGGGTGCTGTTTATACATCAATCCATTGCAAGCCCTACAAAAACCTAGATAACAACACTGCCATCGGATGAGAGCTAAACACCTCCAATGTATGATGCCACCCAGTGCCGACCATCCAGCCTCGAGCTCGGCCTACAGCCTCAGACGCTCAGCCTCTCGAGCCTCCACATCAGCACGCCGTCTCTGCAGGTCACTCAGCCGTCTCTATAGCTTGGTTAGTTGCCTCTCTATCTCTGCCACCTCCCTGTCGATCACGCCCAGCTCTCTGCTAATCTCTAACCGCTCTACCTCCAACCTTGTACGCCGCCTCTCGAGTAGCACCTCCTCCATCTGCACCATGGCCATCCTATCCCCCATGGCACTGCCCTCGCTCCTCGACCTCAAGAAATCACCCATCCAATCCAACTACAAGCCTAGAGAGGTGAACGGCCCAAACTCTCTTAGCGACCGCTCAATGAACGCTGTCGACCAACCCGTCACAGGAATACTCGCAAAGGGCAGTAGCCACTTTACGAACCCTACATACACCCATATCTGCAAAACTGGGTTCTCTACAGTCACTCCCTCAAACGTCTGTGGGTACGCTGCCTTCAACAGCTCTAACCGGCGCACTGTCTCAGCGGGCAACTAGAGACTCTCCCACGATACGACGTCGGCCTGCCCACTCGACGATCCCCTACTCGCTTCTCCAACCACTACACTGCTTCCTACCACCACAGGCCTCTCCAGCACTCCTCCCGCTGCCTGTGCACCAACAGTCATCGAGTGCATCGCCATCAATGTCACCCCAGGCTCGACAGCAGACCCCGACGATGCGTCCTGCTAACGCTCCGCAACAGGCTGCATCGGAATCTCCGACTCCTGAGCCAGGGGTGCCACCGCAGGCTCCAACCCCACCGGGTCCTCCCGCTCAACCACCACAGCCTCTGCCTCTGTGCCTGTCCACCAGTAGCCACTGGCATCAAACATCAGCGACTCGTCGACCGCTCCACCATACACTTCCTCCACTCCCTCCTCAGCACCCGGTAGTGGGTTCACCCTACCGCTCACACCAGCCCCCGACATATCAACCGCCTCCGGCTCACCCCCGCCTGCCGGCTCATCTACCTCAACCACCTCTTCTGCCTCAGCAGCCGCACCTGCATCACCGACTCTCTCCACCATCTGCTCCTCATCCTCCTGTCAAAGGAACCGTCAGTACATCAACTCTTTTTATTATGACATTAGTAACCAACACTTAATCAAATAATAATAATATAATAGTAACAACAAGTCTTACCTCAACCAATGGCTCCTTCGATGCCTCCCGCGACCTCTTCGACCCTGCCAGGTGCGAGCCCAAAGCGCCTGCACGCGCCTGAGGAGCACTCTCCATCATACTTACCCGAAGCGCCAATTGCGGCCCCTGGCACCCATGATGATGGTATCGCCGGCTCTCTCCACGGTCCTTCACCGGAGCCTCATCCTCAGACCCTTCACCCTCCTCATCCGTCTGGATCTCTCTCAGAGCCCCTAGCAGCACTCCCCGACACTAGCACCAGCATGCCAGCCTACCTCGCAGCTGTCACCGATATCAGACTCAATGCTCGGTCACATGCGAACACGTCTACCAGACGACGTGTACCCGATGGCTGTGCCAACCACCCCACCCAACTTGTACGCAGTCGCTCCCACCACTGTGCGTACCCTGCAGTCACTGGCCCCGCTACCGCTACCCCCGGCCTTCTCCTCTCTGTCACTGGTGCCGGCCACTCACGGACTCTATCATACCACGTGTACCCAAACGCGGTTGTCACACTCCACGGGCTACGGTATCCGCATGGCGGCTCCAAGTCATAGCCAAATGCCAGCGACAACTGGTCCGGGCAATACCGGCCACGTAATACAGGTTCTCCGTGGGCTTCCCACCATCATCCGTCATCACCGGAAGCCAACCCGAAAGTAGGCCACCAAGAGCACAACATCCGCCGGCGCCAAGGCCCCCCTCCTGGTCAAGTCCCTCGTCATCTCCTGTCCATGCAACCAGAGGGGTACTCCATACGATGCATGCGTATCTCTGTACGGCCGTGCCAGGCACGCCTCACAAGAATCTATCAGCCGTGACAGCGGACAATCAGGTCTCTTGATGCCCGACCATGCGAACGCCCATGATCTGCTACACCACACCACCACCTCCTGTGACCTACCCCATGCGTCACCATCCTCATCGTCGGTACAGGGTTCTGGCGCGGGAATCCTACCGGATGATAATCCAGAAAGCACTCGTACAGGTACCTCTGCAGGAACATCCAGTCCACGTACGTTGCCACCTGGTACCGCCCGTGCGACCACTTTACGTCATTCACCAATTGATCCAGACGTGAATACAGGGTGCCCAGATACACAGGGGCCAGCCCGACGCGCTTCCCCTACGCCATCCGAATCGCCAGGGGAATCACCCTAGGAGAAATGCCATCTTTTGGCGTCCCCTCAAACACAAACCTGCAAGCAAACAACAACTCATTACACACGGTGCCAAATAAGGTCACATAAGCACAAATACAATATATGGAAAGTATGATACTCACCTCGACAAGAACATCGTCAGGAAGGCCACCATCTCATACCGCTCGTTCTAATGATACGGCCCCATCACAAAGTGGGCAGCAGCGCCCAATCTCTGCCCTGACCTCGCTTGCACTGTACCATAGAAAAGTCGGAGCCACCCATCTTACTTTCCCTTCCGGTGCTGCTTCATCTCAGCTAAAATATCCAGCAACTGCGTCTGCAACAAGCGCTCCTCACCACTGAGCCACGTCACACGCGCGTCCAACTCTCCCTGCATCGGCAGCCCCGTCAGCATCATCACGTCCAGCAGCGTCGGCCCAATCTCTCCAAACTCAGTCATAAAGGTATGTGTCTGAGTGCTCCAGCTTGATAGCAGCAGGGTCATCCCAGGTGTATCCCTATACAACTCCAGACGCCTCCCCGTAATGTCCACCGCCAGCAGCAACCCCAACCTCTGCAATAGCGCCTCCCATAGATACGTCTCCACCATGTGCTGACACCAGAAGTCCCACCCAGTTGGCATTGAGCCATGTCCCTTAAACACTATAGGTGCCCACGGTATATCCTCCCTCTCCACCAAAACCCCGGAACATATCTCGGCGACATCACAGGTGCCTCCTCATAGCTCAGAGGACACACATACGGTGACGACGCCCGTGGCTCCTCTCCTATCGACGGACCGCTCCACGGCACTGTAAAAGCTCCATCAGCCACCCAGATGGCAAGCTCCCTCCACAGCACACGGTCAGGTACGGGTGGCACTACCCCCTTCGCTCCCAGCAGTGTGTTCGTCTTGTCTAGATCTGGATCATACGATCTCACCCCACCATCATTAAAGGTCAAGGGCACTACCGGCTCACCACCCGGCGTAACTCTGGCCTCATCTGTCGGCGGCTCAACCACTGGTTCTGTCGTCATGACCCGCGATGGTCGTGATGCGCTAGCCGCCGTACCCCGCAGCTTCGCCCACATCTTCTGCTTAACTATTTTCGGGACAGGCATCGGCTCGACGAGCGCAGCCCTCATTCCACCCAATGAAGCCGACAACCCCCGTGCGGCCAACCCCATCCCCTTTCTCCCTTCCCTTCTCCTCCCTTCCTTCCCTTCTACCTCTTTCCACGGACGAGGTCGACCCCCTTGCCTAGCCGACCCCCACGCCTGGCCGACCCCCCCGAACGGCCGACCCCCTCCCCTTTCCTTCCTCTCTTCCCTCCTTCCTCTCTTCTTTCCCCTTCCCCACCTGCGCCGACCCCCATCACTGGCCGACCCCTCGGCCAACACACTGGCCAAAACCCAACGACTCTATTTTTCGCATGAATTCGCCCTTTCGCACAACACACTATTTTTTTTACATAACATTCCATTTTTGCCCCCCACTACCCGATCGTAAGCCACATCATTTTTTTGCAACTCCCTTTCCCGCCCTTTACTATTTACAGGGGAGGGTCAACCCCAATCTGGACCACCCTATTCCAAATCCAACTCAACGTTTCCCGCCAAACCCAACGACATCTGTTTTTCGCATGAATTCGCCCTTTCACGCAACACACTGTTTTTTTAACGTAACATTCCATTTTTGCCCCCCACTACCCTGAGGGGGTCGGCCACATCTTTTCATGCGTCGGCGTTCCCTCGGGACCCTTCCGGCCACCCCACTTCAAGGGTTCGGCACACCACTTTCTCTGGTCGGCCACCCCTCCTTCAAAGGGGTCGGCCACCCCTTTCTTCAAGGGGGTCGGCCACCCTTTTTGTCTTGCAAGGGTCATTATTCAACGCTGTCACTCATCACGCTCTCTATAATGCTCGCTCAACACCAATTGTTCTGCGATGTTCGTCGCTATGCCCTTATGCCATTCTCGTGATGCGTGCCCACAGCACCAAGTACTATTCTGCGACGTTCATCGATGCACCCTTGCGCCATTCTCATAATGTGTGCCCCCGGCACCAAGTATTGCTCCGCGACCTTCGTCGCCGCGCCTATGTGCCATTTCCATGACATGTGCCCCCAGCACCAAGTGTATCCCCGCGACGGTCATCACCGCGCCAGTGTGCCATTGTCATGATTCGTGCCCCTGGCACCAAGTATTGTTCCGCGACGTTCGTCACTGCTCCCTTATGCCATTCTCATGATGCGTGCCCCCGGCACCAAGTATTGTCTCGCGACCTTCGTCGCCGCGCCCATGCGCCACTTCCATAACATGTGCCCTAACATTAAGTATTGCTCCGCAACGTTCGTCGCCGCGCCAATGCGCCATTCTCATGACATGTGCCCCGGCACTGGGTATTATCTCTGCAACGTTTGTCACCACGTCCGCGCGCCACTTTCATAACACGTGCCCCCGGCACCTTGCTCACTCCGTCGCGCCCATGTACCGCGCTACTAACACAGTCGTGCCCCTTGGCTCTCTGTCAAACTACCATGCTCCTTGCATCGGTCCATCGTTTCACCATACCATGCGCACCTTACCTTGGTGGTGGAACATGCTTCGACCCACTTTCCAGAGTGTGCCGCATCACCAGGGACTCCGGTCCTCACTACGGGATGGGCTTAATGCCATTGCCGGCTCAATCAAACTACGGGATGGGCTGGATGCCATCGCCAACTCAATCAAATTACGGGATGGGCTGGATGTCATCGCTGGCTCAATCAAACTACGGGATGGGCTTGATGCCATCGCCGACTCAATAAAACTACGGGATGGGCTTGATGCCATCCCCGGCCAATCACCAGGGGCTCTGGCCCTCGCAGCGGGATGGGCTCGCAACACTGAGGCCATCGCCGGCACAACCACCGGGGGCTCCAGCCCTCTCAGCGGGATGGGCTCGCAACACTGAAGCCATCGCCGGCACAATCGCCAGGGGCTCCAGCCCTCGCAGCGGGATGGGCTCGCAACACTGAAAGCCATCGCCGGCACAATCGCCTGGAGCTCCGGCCCTCGCAGCGAGATGGGCTCCCAACACTGAAGCCATCGCCGGCATAATCGACGGGGGCTCCGGCCCTCACAGCAGGATGGGCTCACAACACTGAAGCCATCGTCGAAACAACCTTAAAGCCATCAACATCACACTTGTCGAGGGCTCCGGCACGAAGACTTCCCCGCAACGGACTCTAAGCACTAAGCGGCGACCATGCCCACTCATGTTACTATTGATCATCGACACCACTAGGGCAATGACCCCCGGGTCACTCTGGAACGGGAGCAGGTCCTCGGAGGGCATCACGCCTAGTCCGCCTGGGAGTTGGCTACAAGGGTAACCCTCACCGCTGTCATGTTCTCTACGCGTCTCTTAACTCACCTCGTGGGATTCAGTAAGGGCTTGGACTTGTGGCTGGGGCAATGGGCTACTCTTACCATGCTACCGTGACATGATCAGTCTCCTCAGACAGGCAGAGAGATGTTGCAAGGGCAGGGCAACACGAACTTGAGGATCGGTAGTCCAACGAAGAATTAGTACTTTGGACCCCCCTGGCAATGTGCCGTTCCCAGGGGACGACACATGTCAATTTATGACACATTCACATTTTTGCCTATAAATAGTGGACTTTGGAGCTTATTCAAGATCTTCTTCTCATTTTGGACTTTTCAACTCTCTCTAAAAATACATTCTCTCTAGAATTCTAGTGAGAGAAACACATTTGAACTTCTGTCACCGGACCCTCGACGCTGCATCCCTCGCACGAACTGTCGACCGTCGGTCCTGTTCGTCGTCACCCTGCCTGCGCGGCGCTGCCAGCCCTCGCGACCTGTCTGGGGAGCCTTACTCTCAACCCTTACGCCATCCTTGCTGTCTCCCACTTTGTCTACTTGAAAGCTGACTCAGACTGCATCCTTTGTGGCACCTCCGCGTAGCAGCGAATCCCTTTTCTTGATCAACAAAAATATTTAATGATTATTAGTTATCACTGTATACGGAATTGGAGGAAGATTCGTATAACTTGAATCAAATTTGGCTCTTTTGCACGCGCTTTAGTAAATTTAGGTGACTTGTCATATTTTATCTTGCACGCACGCGCACAGCACACGTTCATCGCGTGTGCTCCTGTTATCTCTACCTCGCTTTCAGATCGTCTATCAACCAGAAAAAGTTGGAGATGGAGTTCTCACCGAGGCAGCTAAACCAATACGACGGCACAGATCCGTCGAAGCCCATATACGTGGCAATCAAGGGTCGTGTCTTCGACGTGAGCACGGGAAAGTCGTTCTACGGCCCGGGCGGCGCCTACGCCATGTTTGCCGGCAAGGACGCCAGCAGAGCTCTGGCCAAGATGAGCAAGAACGAGGAAGACGTCGGCGCCTCCCTCGACGGCCTTTCCGATAAGGAGATCGGCGTGCTTCAGGACTGGGAAAACAAGTTCCAAGCTAAGTACCCCATTGTCGGCCGCATTGTATCTTAAAAAGTTCCCAAAATACACATGAATCGATCTAGTATGTATATTCGCTGTTTGATTTGTTTGTGTTTTCATGTTCGATCGTGGTTATGATGCAAAAATTGGTGGGTTTAATGATGTAAGGGATGAAATAATTGCCTCAAATAAGCTTGGTTGTGTGGATCTTTGCGTTGTCGACTATTTCTCAGTTGTGAAATCTCAAGCTGGTCTCGTCATACTCGCTCACTGGTCAAGCTCGTTAGATCTGTGTTTCGTTGAATTGCTCTCTCTGTTTCATTTTTCCTTCTTCTATTGCTCGTTGCTTGCGTTCAATCTAAACACTTGCAATGTTGGGATTGTTGATGTGAGACTTCTCTTGCTAGTAGTGGAGATCTATGATAAGTTCGAAGGAGTTGGGACCAGTAAGCGATTACGCTTTCTTCAAAGGATGCCTGCTTCCAAGCCCTATCAAAGCTGTTTCCCCCTCGACTTTGGATCTGCGGTGTCAAGGTATATGAACCTTGCGGACCGGGGCTTCTTGTGGTATGTGTGCGTTTGTTATGCCCTCTACGACCGTAATGATGATATATCCCTCTGCGGGTAGACCCAACTCGCTGCCAAAATCAGGTCCCGCTTAAATTAGACCTTTAAGTTCCGGTTCAATCAGGGCTTAGGGCTCAGTACGGATTACCCGAGTTTACCGAATAGCAGTTATATACAATTTAGGTTTTGGGCTTGTGTTTCTCTCACTTTCTCCTCGTTACTTCTCTCTCAGCAGCCGTCACCACTAGCGGGGGGGGGACGTGCCCTCCTGCTGCCTCCTTCTCTTTCGTTTAACCATGGCTGATTTGCACGATTGGTGGTTAATGGTGATGTCCAGCAGTTCAGATGAGGGGGCCGGGAGAGAGAGAGAGAGAGAGAGGAAAAACAAGTGGATGGGTTTCAAGGTGGTAGTTGGAAGCGTGGGTTTTAGAGGATGAACTTAAATGCTTGAATAAATTTCATCTATTAAATAATGGTCAAGATTTTTAGCAAGTTCCATATGTTTTAATAATGACACTAATATTTGATGCTATGATGAATGAGCACAACAAATGGATATTTTATTGAAAAAATGCTCGTTTGTTAAAATACCTAGAAAAATACGTCACTTGATAAATTATACTTAAATTAGGATATTACAGTAAAAGACACATTTAAAAGAATGTTACTCAAATAAATGTTATAAATAAACCCTTTATACTATATTTTGTTGACGCAGTTCCAATCTTTGTCTTTGTAGTCGTCTCAATCTTTGTTCTTTGAATATTGGTTCTTGGGTATAGTAAATTTGAATAACTTATTAAGGAGTATAAGATTGTCCCTTGATCTCTTTATTCTTTCATACTAGCCGAAGGATCATGTGTTCGATAAAATGTGGGATACAAAAATTAGGAAGTCAATGTTGATCCAGTAAAATGTAGTTAGGTGTAATGTAGACTTAAATTGACACACAGATTTTTGCGTTACTCTTTGATTTATAGGGGTCGGAAATGAGTATGAATTGACTACTCATAAAATTACGGGTGATTTACTCATACCCTTTTGACCTAAGCTCGATTGCGTTGTCTTTTTTTGGGTTTATATATTGTCACAATAGTTAGGCTTATGATTTAATTTCCTATTGTGTATGAGGTGCCCACCCTGTGTACGGTTTCTGGATCCGCCACTGGCCCCGCCGTCACCCATCTCTCAATATCTCACTCAAACACTCCACATTTTACACCTCGCACGTCTCTTTCTATCTCTTACTCGCTGTCCATAGGTACTCTGTTGTATTAATCACCTAACTCCGTTGTCGATTGTGACAGACTACACTACCAACACTTCACCATCGTTCATCAAGGGTTTAAGGAAATTCTCTAAGGAAGGTGGCGACAATGGCGGTGTTGAGTGGTGTGGGAGGGGAATCTGGTCGGGGAGGGACTATGAGGTGGTGGGGAGGCCGATGTAAGTTAGGGCAGCAGTGGTGTTCAGTCAGTGGCAGTAACGGAGGCAGCATGGAGCACATGGGGGCACTTGACCACCTCTGCTGCCCAGATCTTCATTTCTATCTACAAGTCTTGTAGCTCATCGGCGATCCCGCCACGAAAATGGGACTGTCTACCTCCACCAGTGATTTTCATCACCAGCATTCGAAAACGCCAATTTGATCTCTCTACGATCATTCATCTTATAATCTCTTGCCTCCTCCCCAAATCTGGTCGATTCTCTTCCACTTTTCTTTGCTTTTTCAGTTTTGAATCAAAAGTTGATTTGTGCTTGGCTCCATCATTGATTCCATAGGTTCTAACCTGCCTTCTTGTATTCTTGTCTTGCGTATCAACGTTCCATTTATAATGTACCTTTTATTGTCTCTTGAAAATAAATCGATCACTTGTCCTTTTAACTAGAATTAGTAATTTTGTTAGTTTTCGATAGTTTTGGCATATGCTAATTCATGATGATTGTGTCGGGTATTCATAACAAATTTGGTGATTTTTCTTGTAGCTTGTTCAACTAATCTGCCAAAGCTTTTTTACCGAGTGATTTTCTTTTCTTTAGTCTCCTCTTTGATACCGTAGTAGCTTTTAAAGTGATTGAAGTGCCTTTGTTTGATGTTTGACACGAAAGTGCGCTTCATAGAGACGAAGATTGACGTGAAAAAACTATTGGTTTACTTACAATCTTACCCGACAACAAGGGCTTGGAGTAGCTGTATGAGATGCATGTTTGCTAGGCTTAATTAACAATTGTATTTTGACAACATTTAAGCTTTAGTGGCATCAATTTTCTCGTCTATTATGTGCCCACCTCCTATGAAGTTTTTGGCTCTGCCACCGGTCAATGGGAGAAGATTGGGGTGGGATGGGGGGCACTCTGGTCATTGACCTCACTTCTTAAGTTCTATTATTCTATCAAGAATTCTAAAATTATATTTGCTTGTAATTGTTAAATAATTTGGTGGTTCTCTTTATGTAATTAACCTTTTTTCATATGGTTTATTCACTACAAGAAAAATGACTTTTAGCAACGGCCAAATTCATCGCTAAAAGCCGTATATCTGTCGCCAAATACTTTTAGCGACGGACGTCCCGTCGCTAAAAGTCCGATTGCCTATAACCCTGCGCTAAAAGTTTTGCAACAATTTTGAAATCCCTCTCCTAACGTCGACCTTGAACAACGGACGTACAAATACAATTAGTGACGGATATTTGCTAATTGTATTTTTTGTATTTTAATTTATTTCTCTTTTTCAAAAATAATTTATTACGTAAAATATTTAGAGACAGAATAATTCGTCATTAAAAGTTTTAACGACTGATATTTGATGACGGATTATCCGTCGCTTGAAAGTATTCAAAAATGATGACTTTTAGCGACAAAAAATCCGTCATTAAAAGTCTGTCCCTTAGAACTTCAACGACGAAACTTCCGTCGTTAAAATTCATTTATTCAAGTAAAACTTTTTAGCGACGAAAGAAAATCCGTCGCTAAAAGTCAAACTAATTTTAAAAATATTTTTTTAATACCCAAACTTTTAATTACAAATTTTCAACAATTATTCTCAATCCAGCAAATATTGGGTATGGGAGCAGGGTACAGTAGAGTAGGGGAGGGGATGTGAGTACAAGACGCCGGGGGGTGGCGGGGGTGGGTGGGCACTGGAGCGGGATACAAACAGCTAGGAGGGCGGGAAAGGGCTAAATAGGGGTCGATGAGTCCCAGAACTGGATCCTGCTAGTCGTCCTTGTCCACGGGGGCACTGTGATTCGGATCTGGCTCGGCACGTCTGGCAGCAGTGCCCTGCATGTAAAGGCACAGACGCATTAATCACAATAGCAATTGTATAAAGTGTTTACTCAACATATATAGTGGTTGTACCTGATTATTCGCCACGATCATCCTAAACACCTCTTTAGCAATGCGACAAATCTCGTCCTCTTGTAACGACAGTCACCCCAAGGTCGGTGTTTGGGTCTGTGAAGGGCAGCGGGGGGGGTGGGGTGGGGACACTCCTATCAAGACAGGTGCAGTCATACCGGGGAGGGCATGTAGGCAGCCTTTTGGCCTATTGATGACCCTCGGTGTATCCGGTCATCGCTTCAATCCCCCAGTACTCGTGCCCGTAATATTGGACACTGATGGTTGTCCGGACTGCTGCCCAGACCCTTTGATCTATTCTTACGAGGCCTGCAAAATAGTGATTTGACATTCAAAATATTAAGATGACAAACATCGAATACAAAGGCAAAAATTTACAAACTAAATAAATTAATTCGTAACTTACATCGATCTGCCAAAAAATATCTGAAACATAGTCCCCCGCCTGGTGTTAATCGTTCTTCTCCTTCTTCCTCACGTGCGTCTTAGTGTATGTCAGAGCACAGACCTCATCTGGCGCCAGGTTCGGGTGCTCAATCGCATTCTTGTGTCGGAGGATGTCATGAGTCACCGACCCCCCATGTGTGCGTGCGATCTTTATCTTGTTTATTCTCGCTCCCATTCTTACTCTTGGCCTCCCAGGATGTGTCATTCCTCCACCTAACCATCTCTCCCCATATAGAGGAAGATGTCCAATAAGGGCATCCTCAGGCGTCATCTTCCTCGCACTCCCTTGCGTTGTGCAGCCATCACTTGTAATTTTTGCCAATGTAGGCAAGAAAAGCCTGTCGCCCCAACTCCTGCTGCTCAAGCTACTCAAACTCGGACCCCTCCTACAAGGCATCCAATTACACAATCAATATGATTAATTTAAAATTACGTTCTAATTAAACAAATAATGACTGCCACAAACGGCTAAAAACAATAACAGGCACTCTTCCCATAAGAACTCCCTAGTCGCTACATCCCAATCCTTCCAGTATAGTCGTGGCTCAAAAAATTGGTCCTTCACAAAGACACCGATCTTCTTCTTCACCGGAGTCTCCAGGATCCTGATAGAGAAACAATCATCGAATACATTAAATAAGTAGACAGTAATAAATATCGGAATTAAAGATTGTAGGTATTGTATTATGTATTTTTTTTACTTACTTGCCCTCCTGGGTGAGAGTAACTCTCTATTTACGCTGAGAGTCAATGTGCACCCCTCGTGTCGGTCGACGGCTTCGTTGAGATTCTGTAAAACACCAACATTAATACAGATCAAATATAATTTAAATACCAGTCTGACATTATGATCAAACGTCGTTATCAAATATACATGAGGTAGAACCTATAGAAGAAGGAGAACCAGCAGGCGTGTGGGAAGAATCGGCCCAGGGCTGGCGCAAGGCAGAGGCTGCTGCTGGGGCTGGGACTGGGCCCCAGCTTGCTGGATGTGAGCACTATGTACCTCGTCATCAGTAGGCAATGATGAGGTGGGAGCCACCAGGGTTGACGCAGCTCGGCGTCCACTGTGACTACGAATGGCCCGTAATCAATCCATGTCTGATATCGTGTACAACAAGTTCAAAGACATTAACACATACAAAATAATGTATAGTCCACATCATGTTACAACAATATATAAATGAACCGAGTATATATATGAACCAAGTATAAAAATACTATATGAATTGAGTACTAAAAGAATGCATGTTATAACAGTACAAGTCAATCATCTTCATTTTGAGAATCATCGCTCTCATCATTGTCGGACTCGTCATCCTCTTCTTCCTATGACTCGTCGTTCTCTTCATCGAATAATTCTTCCTCTTCGTGAGTGGACTCAGCCTCCTCATCTTCAACACTTTCTGTGTCTTCCACGTTATCATCTACGACTTCTTCTCCTACATCAATTGTTGGTTGAAGAGGGAGATCATCATCCTCGTTGTCCACCTCAACGTGGTACTGAGACAGGTGCTTGGTCGGCTTGAAAGATGTCTACCTCACTGTCATATGCCGTGGGCAATTTCTTGGAATTGATAATTGTATACAAATGAGATTTGGGATTTTTGACCTCCTCCGCATAAAAGACTTGTGCAGCTTGACTAGCGAACACAAACGGCTCGTCTGATGAAAATCTTGACTTACCATTGACATCTACAATCCCTTACGAGCTAACACAGATTCCTCTACTACATGTGATATCGAACCTTGTACACTTGAACATTACCAGGCAATTTTGGGAACTCAGATATATTAGCTCAACAATCTGATCCAGCTCTTCATAAACTCATTGATGATTTAGTCTCCATGACAGGCAGCTTATTTACTAGGGCCTTGAGCTAGTAATTTCAACAAGGAGGATACTGGAGCATCGACCAACTGAACCTATTATATAGGACAATAAAAGTTAATAAATTATATATGGAGTGGCATACAAAACATAGTATATTTTGGTTAAAGACTTACACGTCTTCAGAACCACTCTACAAATTGCAATTTTTGATGAGATTCAAGTCCAGCAGGATCAATGATTAAAGATTCCACATTGAATTCGCTACAAATCGAGAGAGTTAACCCACTAATCACATATTTTAAATTATGTACAATAATTATCTGAAGTTAGAAACCTACTCAACGAATGCTGAAACTTCATCACAATTTAGAAGGGCATATATTGTTACAGCACTGTACTCTACATCCATTGGCCACTGAGTATAGGTTCGTCTGAATGAACTACCTGACTGTTTGAATATTGATAATTGCCCTTCCAAATGTGTGCTGGCTCTGGGCTCATTTCGGTCTAGTTGATTTAATCTTGTATCAATATCAGGCCCAAAATATTGGCTACAAAAGTTTACAAGTTCTTTCGTTATGTAAGCCTCAGCAATTGAGCCCTCAACACGAGCTTTATTATGGACTTTCTTCTTCAAATGGAACATGAACCTAAAACATTAATGAATAGAGTTAGGTGGAATATCAATGAAACAGTGTTTGCGTTACCTGTAAACAACAACATAGAGTTAAAGCAATACCTCTCAAACGGATACATTCACCAATATTGCACAGGCCCACCCGTAGCTTCATACGCCAAGTGAATGGACAAATGCTCCATTGAGTCAAATAATGACGGAAGATTTTCTCAAGCTTGTAAATTGTCAACACAATGTTCTTCTCAAGAACCTCCATGTTACTCACCCAAATTGTAGAAGGACAGATATCCCAAAAGAAATGAGATAATACAGTTAAAGTTCCATGTACAACCCTTGGCAATAGTCCCTAGAAGGCAATAGAAATGAACCTTTCTATAAATAAGTAACAGTCGTGACTCTTTATCCCGTGAAACTTGAATTCTGATACATTGTAGCAACGAGATATGTTGGACGCATACCCATTCAGAAGCTTTAAATTCTTAACTCACTGACAGACCTTTTCCACCTGTTTCTTGTCTAAACAGTAAGGTGCTTTTGGAAGCACCGTCCTCTTGCTAACTATCCGAGAATGCAGTTCACGACGTACACCCAATTGTTGTAGATCATTTCTCACTTTAAGGTGATCTTTCGATTTTCCCTTGACATTCATTACTGTGTTGAAAATATTGAAAAAATTCTTCTCAATGTGCATCACATCCATGTTGTTTTGGATAATGACTGTCCTCTAGTAGGCTAGCTCTCAAAAAATACATTGTTTCCTCCACAGTGTTTCCTCTAGTTGTGCTCTTTCTCCTATCCTAAAATCTTCTGATCCAGCACACACTAGCCGTATGGCATGTCAGTATCAAGTGCCTCTAGGTGCGAGAGCACATATTCACCAGATGGCTAGTCCAATGTGACAATCTCACGCTCGATTGTCCCGTCGAATTTATCCTTCTGCCTATAGAACTGATGGTTTGATGACAAAAGCTTTGCGATGACATCTGAACCACGAGGGCTTCTCGTCATGCTTTAACGTATCACCGAGATTCATGCCCATACAAGTAGGGCATGCTAATTTTTCCATGTGTGCTCCACCCACACGTCATTCCCACTATGGGGAAATCGTGTGTAGTCCATATCAAAGCAGCCCTCATAGGAAAGTTTTGTTTGAGGGATTCATTAGATGTTTCGACTCCATGATCCTATAGCTGTTTGAGCTCATCAATCAACAGCCTTAAATACAAATCTATGTCCCTATCAGGACTCTTAGGCCCCGAAATAAGCAACAACAAAAACATGTACGGCTTCTTCGTGCACATGCGTGGTGGAAGGTTGTATGGGACAATAATAATAGGCCATGTGGAGTAAGGCGTGCTAGACTGCCCAAAAAGGTTGAACCCATTGGTTACCAAACCAAGTCTAACATTCCGAACTTCCTTAGCAAAGCTTGGATGCCTGTAGTCAAACTCCTTCCATGACTCTCCATCAGCTAGGTGTGTCAGCATATCGGCATCGTTGCTACGAGTCTCACAGTGAGCCCTCATATGTTCAGCCGTATTGGAGGAGTAGTACATTCTCTGAAGCCTTGGGGTAATGGGAAAGTATCGCAGTACCTTCCATGCAATGTTTTCCTTCTTTCCTTTGTCCGGTTTATACCTCGAATGATCACATAATGGACACTGTGTCAAGTCCTTATTATCTTTCCAAAACAATACGTAGTCGTTATTGCACGCATCTATCCGCTTATAGCTCAATCCAAGTTTCCTCATCATCTTCTTCGCATCATAGTACGACGGGGGCAACTTTTCACTCTTAGGCAAAAATTCTTTGATAAAAGTAACAAACTTGTTAAATATTTTCTCACTTAAAAGTAACAAACTCGTTAAATATTTTCTCACTTAGCCCGTGGTGCAATTTCAACTGTAATAACCCATTAACCACAGACAACCGTGTGTATTTTTAGATTCCATCAGACAACGGCTCCTCCGCATCTCTCAACAAATTATAAAGCTGATTAGCCCCCTCGTTCGGCTGTTGGGGCTGTCATTGCTGCGGTAGTCACGCCATTCAACACTAGCATGCCCAATATCCATAATCATATCTCGGTAATCATACTATGCCTCTTCCCTAACGTCAGCTTGACTAGCTAGGTTGGATGACAATACTATCGTTTCTTTGTGCTGCGTCCACCTTGTGTATCCACCCATAAAATCGTACCAAAGAAGATGCCATTTTACCACCATTCTCGTTCTGCAGTACAATAACTCACATATACTGCACAGACACCTTATCATCTCACAGTCAACATATGCAGGATGCGCGTAAGCGAATTTGAAAAATTCGTCGATGCGATCCTCAAAATTCTCAGCATTCTTCCTTTTCATCCAACTTCGATCGAGCGACATGATGACTAAGATTACGTACTATATACCACCTTAAATTAAAACCGATAATTAGACAAAGTTGATGTGAAAATGAATGCATGCATGTGGAAACATGTCAATATATATCCCCTCCTTTCTCTAATAGGTAGCGGTCCTTCCATTTAGAAAGGCACATGTTTATAAAACAGTTACCAGCTCATGCTTAGTCCTATGTCTGCGAAAAATTTGGCAGCACCTCCCCGTATTTCTCCAAGTACACGACATCGATTAGGTATTCTAACATCCGTCTAATTACTCTTGCAAGAATTAACGGATGTTAGAACACCAAATCTATATGCACCCGGAGAAACACTGGAGAACGTGTACCAAATATCCACTACATAAAATACAGAGCATGAATTGATACACTAGTTAATAAACACTTAGCTTTTTTAAATTGTCCAAACTGGATATCGAAAGGCTCATTACAAAGCATTACTTTGTAATGAGTACCTTTGAACGAGAACTAAGGATTATTATGCCTGCATGCATTTGAAAATTGATAACATATGTAACCATCTTTCTGAAATTTCAAATTTTCGAAAAAATGGAATCATTAGGAATAATTTGCAAGAACATGCCATAACAAAATGATTTACTTTCAAATTCGTTAACAACGAGTTGTAACGAACTCGTTGTCAATGGACACCACAAAATAACAACAAATATTCCTAATGTGGGTAGTCAACTCACGTTTCTCTGTGGAATAAGAAGTTCATTCACGAATTTGATATCATGTCACTTGTGATTGTGATGGGTTTATGGTTTAGTTTGGGTTAGAGTTGTATTTAGGCTTATCAAGATTAATTAGGGTTAACTAGGGTTTAATTGAGAACTATGATTGCGATATTGTGTCACCTGTAATTAGGTTATAATTAGACTAATTAGGGTTACTTCAAAATGTGTTAGGGGTTAATTAGGATTAATTCCCTAGGATTAATTAGGTTACTTAGGGCTAAGTACAACTAATTAGGGTTAATTAGGTTTAAGTATAGGCTAATTAGTGTTTAATTAAGAGTTAATTAGGTTTAATTAGGGTTTTGGGGACTAATCGGGTTCAATTAGAGTTAATTAGTATTAATTAGGTTTAATCAAGATTTAGTTAAGGTTTATCGGGGTTAATCCTAAGTAACCCTAATTAGGTTAACTAGGATTAATTAGGATTTAGTAAGGGTTTATCGGGTTTAATTAGTTAGGGTTTATCGAGTTTAATTAGGGTAGTTAGGCCAGTTAGGGCTAATTGAGTTCTTTAGGGTTAATTGAGTTTATAAACTTTAATTAGGGTTTAATTAAGAGTTCTCTAGGATCAATTAGGTTAATTCGAGTTTAGTTAATGTTAATTAAAGTTACAATATGCAACAATGTATAATTAGAGTAAAATTACACTATACATTACAAGAAATTAACTTCAATTAACCACAATTAGGGTAAAATTAAATTCAAACTCAAACTCACATGCATAAATTCAAACTCAAACTCAAAATTAACCATATTATATTAAATTCAAACTCACATGCATTAAACTACAATTAGGGTAAGATGGACATACCTGCGGTAGAGGTGGTGCGGCGGCGGTGGAGGGCCACAGGAGTTGTAGAGGGGCACAACGTCATGGGGGGCTATCGTCGGGGGGTGGGGGGGGACGCCGGAGAGGGGATTGTCGGGGGAAGAAACTACCTGTGAGTGAGAGAGAAGGGGAGAGTAAAACGGGGAGAGAGAAAAGAAAGGAAAATGGATATTTATAACAGGACTTTTCGCGACGGATATATCCCGTCGCTAAAAGTCCGTTGCTTAAATTTAAGACTTTTAGCACGGATATTTTAGCAACAGAATATTCCGTCGAGAAAGGCTAGTTTTAGCGACGAACTTTTTAGTGACAAAACGTATCCGTCGCTAAAAAGTTTCTACAAAAAATTAAAAAAAGTGGCTGAAAGTAGGAAAAATTTTAAAATCTTTTAGCGAGTCGCTAAAACCCTTCGGTTAAAATCCGTCAGTAAAGGTTTTTACCGACGGTTTATACCGTCATTACAAAGAACATATTACATGTGGTAATTGATAACACATTTTTATCCTTTACCATATTGCACCCTACTCCCTTACCTGCATAAGTTATAAGGGAGCATATTCTAAAGAGATGAGCAACTGTAATCCCATTTTCCTCTTTTTGACCAGTCCTTGAACTAGCATGTCCTCTCGGCAGGCTGAGCAGAACACTATAAATACTCCATTTTTAAGTCCTTACTTATATATATATATATATATATATATATATATATATATATATATATATATATATATATATATATATATATATAGCTGATCCATTGATAACGCTAGCAAAATAAGAGATCTTGCAAACGTGATTTGGTAGCGGACGAATTTTTTTACCCAACTACCCTCCACAACCGTCCGCTACATCGTGTAGCGGATGACTTTTTGACCTGACAAAAAGTCGTCTGCTATACTGTATGATAGATTAATTTTTGCCTGCTACATGTCACATCAATCCTAATCCTGACCACATGTCAGATCTTGTCCCCACGACTGTCGTCCGCTAGACAGTGTAGCAGATTAGTTGACAGATATTACACAACACTGCCCTAATCCCATCTCTCTTTTTTTTGCCATTTTCATCTACTTGAGATCCGTTGCTTCCATTTTCAGCTCCTTTCAAGCTTCAGGTAACACTTGCAAAGCAAGGTAAGTTTGTGAAGTTTTTATGATGAAGTTTATTTTTTTTGGATGGATATATAGATTTTTTTGGTTTATGATTGTTGTATTTATCAGTCTATTCATCAAAGTAATTTTAATTTCTTATGTTCAAGAAATTAATTCGGCTGACTTCAAAAAAATTATTGTAGTTAAATTCAAATTTTTTGAGGTTATGTTTGTTGGCTTTTGGCATGCTAATTTTGTCTATTCAGCTTAGTAATTTTAATTTGTTATATTCGAGAAATTAATAATTGTCATGCTAAATTGTTAAATTGGAGATACTTTTGAGATTATGTTTGGTATATTTGTCATGCTAAATTGTTCTATTCATCAAGGTAATTTTGATTTGTTATGTTTAAGAAACTCTCTTTGATAATTAAGTGTAATTAATTTTTACATAGGTTTTGTTTCACAATGTCTAATTTCGTGTCAAGCTCCAACACCCCAGTAGATGCTAGTAATCTATATCTAGGGCGAACATTTCAAACATTGGAAGAAGCCGAAGAATATTTTCGAGCGTATTCGTTGAGAGTTGGTTTTGGTATTAGAATAAAGACTTCAAGAACAAGCAACATAACAAAATTTTGATATTAGAATAAAGACCCAAAGACGAGCCGCATATGACCTCAATGATGCTCAATCCACAATGACCCTATTGAAGCGGATGCAGACGAAGGACCCGCAGTTTACCTACGAGTATAAACTTGACGAGGAGCATCTGATAACAAAAATTTTTTGGGTCGATGATCATTCAAGGCTTGCTTACAAGCATTTTGGGGATGTTGTGACTTTCGACACCACATACCGTACTAACAAGTACTCGATGCCGTTCACTCCTTTCACAAGCGTCAATCATCATTACCATTCTATCCTGTTTGGGTTCGCTTTGTTAAGGGACGAGAGCGAGAGTTATTTTGTATGGTTGTTTAGGGTGTGGCTGGAAGCAATGAACTTCAAAGCACCCAAAGTTATCATCACCGATCAAGATTTGGCAATGAAGAATGCTATTACTACCATCTTCCCAGATACTCGACACAACTTGTGTAACTGGCACATAAGCAACAAATATCCTGAATGTCAGTATCACGTGTATGCAATGTATACAGAGTTTAAACAGGATTTTGACAAGTGCGTTGTTAAGTCATTGACGATTGAGGAATTTGAAGAGATGTGAGAAAAGCTTGTTCAGGATTACTCATTGCAAGACAACGAGTGGTTCCAACACTTGTATGAGCTTAAAGAGCAATGGATTGGCGTTTTCACGAGAAGGTATTTTTTTGCGGGCATGAAAACGACAGGGAGGAGTGAATCTGTGAATGCCTGGTTTGATAGTTATGTGGGTATAGCCACCAATTTGAAGAGTTTTGTCATATCCGCCCAAAAAGCAGTTGCCTCGATATTTGTCAAAGAAAGGGTTGCAGACTTTGCAAGCACGTACAAACAAAGGAGAAGGTTGCTTGAGACCCTGTTGGGGCTGAACGGTGCAAAGGTCTATACGAAGGAGCTATTCATGCAATACCAAGTAGAGCTGCAAAAATTGGGGTGATACAGTATAAACAAGGTGGTAGAAAAGTCTACACATGAGTTCAAGGTTTATTTGCTGATGAACGACCTCGTCCCTGAGAAGCTGCGCAGAATGTATACGGCCAGCCATGACACATTGACGTATTCTGTGACATGTGTTTGTAAGAAGTTTGAGCTCCATGGCATCCTGTGTAGACACATTCTGCACTTTTTCACCCAGAAGAACATCAAGGCAATCCCTGATCAATACGTCCTGCGCGGTGGACAAAGGTTGTAAACAAGTTGCATGGTACCATTTCCTTTCTGGAGCATCTGTATATTAACTTTGAAGAATTAGAGACGTTGCGGTATAATCACCTGGTGACAATGTTTATGTGTTTATCCGTAAAGGGTGCTGCTACAATGACTGGGTATAAACATCTCCTCGAGGTAGTGGAGCAGCAGGAGCCCATCGTAGACCAGTTTGAAGTGGCCTCAGTAAGCAATGGGGTTGACACTGAGCCTACGCAGAGATCAGAAGATGATGAGTCGGTTGAGGAAGAGGATGATGATATCTGGCCTTTGGATCCAATTATATCATAAACCAAAGGCCACAAGATATTTATGCGAATGAAGAGCTCTATTGAACAACCAACTCAACCTCAAAAGCTGAGAAGGTGTGCACTGTGCAACAAAATGACCAACCATGACAAAGGGAACAATTACAAGGCACTGGGGATAAGTCCAGGGATTTGCAACACAAGGAAGAAGATGATGCTGAAGATGAGGAAGAAGAAGAGGCTTAATCTAATGAATTTTTATTGTAATAATCTTTTATGAGCCATCAAGCCTGTTAGACTTTTTGTAATAATTTTTTAGTAATAATTTTTTTGTAATAACCTTTAGTCTCATTTTTTATGTGAATTTTTACACTGTTCGCTACACTGCGCAGCACAACCATTAGAATTTTTAACATTAGACTTCAAGAACTTAGTTTGGTGATTAGGCCGTCCACTACACTATGCAGCGAACGGTGCAACAGAAACCTCACACCTCAACAATTACAATTGTAATAATTTTTTTGTAATAACCTTTAACACTTAGAAATTTTTTGTGTGTTTATGTCGTCTGTTACACTATGTAGCGGACGGTGCAACAGACACAATGCAGCTAGAAATTTTTTGGGTGTTTATGCTGTCTGCTACACTATGTAGCGAACGGCATAGCAGAAACACTGCACCTCAACACTTAGAATTTTTTTGGGTGTGTAGGTCGTCCGCAACACTATGTAGCGGACGTTGCAGCAGAAACAATTCACCTCAACACTTAGAAATTCTTTGGGTGTTTATGTCGTCCGCTACACTATGTAATTTATGTCATCCGCTACATTATGTAGCGGACGGCGCATCAGAATCACCTCAACACTTAGAATTTGTTTGGGTGTGTAGGCCGTCCGCAACACTATGTAGCGTATGTCGCAGCAGAAACAATGCACCTCAACACTTCAAAAAAAATTTTGTGTTTATGCCGTCCGCTACACTATGTAGTGGATGACTCAGCAGACACAATGCACCTCAACACTTAGAAATTTTTTGGGTCATTATGTTCGTCCGCTACACTATGTAGCGGACGTCGCAACAACAACACTACACCACAACACTTAGAAATTTTTTGGGTCTTTATGTCGTCAGCTACACTATGTAGCGGACGCCGTGGCAGAAACACTGCCCCTCAACACTTAGAATTATTTTGGGTGTTAGGCCGTCCGCTACACTATGTAGCGGACGGCACAGCAGAAACCACCTCAACACTTAAAATTTTCTTACCACCACCAAACCTATCTCAATAAGGGCCAAAAATCCACAACACACAAATAAACCACCACAATACAAAAATCCAACACACAAATAAACCACCACAACACAAAAAATACATGTCTCAATCGATCGTACTTCAAATAAATTGGTATTTAAATTCAAAAAATAATCGTTTACAAGAAGTCAATCCTAATCCTCATCTTGACCCTGTTTCTTATTTTTCGACGGATGTAGAGTAAACCTAACTGGTCTAGGCTGACCTTTAAAAATTTGTCACGCTATTCAAAATCTAAAGGCCTCTACTTCTGCTGCACTCCAGACGACCGTCTTGAGGCTCTCAACCAGACAAATATAGTCCATGTACATGCAGACAAGGACACTGTAGTTCGAGGTATTAGCTTGCTTGGGCCTCTTCTTCTTCACTTTAACCTCGAGCTTCGGCCTCGCCGGTTCTTCTAGTCCACGGATGTAGTGGACCATGGCACATAACAGATTTTGTGGACAAATAAAAAACGGCGTAAGCTACGAGTTAACATTTACAGTACGCAAATTATAATAAGCATTAAATAACAATCTTAAGATTACCAAAGCATCCAACTGGGCTTTCTAAAGTTGCTTCACGGGCATATGCTCTGTATCGTCGTGGAGACTATCGAGGACTGATACAATTTTCTAAGTTGGTTCATAGCAAACTAAGTACCAGTGGCCATTACCTAGAAATGGTATTAGGAACACGTCCGCATCGCGGGCACTCACAGGACTATCCCTATTAAGAAATGCAAGGGGCGCATCGGACCGTTCCCACTGTTTCAAGGTTTTCCTCCCCCTCCTCTTGACCCACTGTACCCATGCTGATACGAGAAGGCCATAAAAATACACATCGAACAAAAAAATGTCTGGACGGTCATTTCGGGTTTCCCAACTCTGCTCCCTCAAAATGTCCACGCAGGCGGAGATCACAGTGTCGCACAACCAAGCCCCTGGAGCTAGGTTGGAAATTTTTCCCCACTCGCAAGTGTAATCCAAGTCATTCAGACAAATAACACTATACAACACTTTATCCTAAGGGCCCCACTAAAGAAACACTGGTGGATTTGCTGGGCTTTTGCCTGCCCTAGAGGCTTTAACGGATGCCCTTTGGGATAAACGGGTGAGGGGGGCAACAGGGGGATTTTGTCCTCCAGGGGCATTAACCGGGGGATATTGCCCGCTGGGGGCTTCGGCCAGGGGAGATCCCCCTTCAGGGGGGAATGGGGGATATTGCCCTCCTGGAGCTTCGGCCGGTTGATATTCCCCTTTGGGGGACCAGAATGTCTCGTCCACGGGGCGATGGGCATTGGCTCAGAGAGATCGATGTTTGCGTATTGCTAGTCTTGTGTGACTTAACTCTGAGAGATGGGTAGTGGTTTTGAGTCCAAAAGCAATGAAAACGAGGGGCCACTGAAATTGAACCATGGCGCTGAAGTATGTCCCTCTTCAGAAGGACCACCAACTCTCAGGCTCACTCGCGATGTCTGCCTTAAGGGATCACTGTAACCCTCGCTCACATTGGGAGGCTGCCACCCTAGATAGTCCATTCCCAGAGGGACGCCCAAAGCGGGTCCTGTATACTGGTGCATAAAATCCCCGCAGCCTTGGGACGATGCATGAGCTCGTTAGTGAAGATCCAATCCCATGGCATTCACCAGATCCTTTCGCTCACTCAGCTTCTAGTAGAATGCGAGCGAGGCATTAACCTACATCCAAAGAGATAATAAGCATAAGCAGAAAACAGGCGAGATTGAATGTAAAACAAAAATCATTAAATCCAGTTAAAAGCATTGATTGGGCAACTTACGAGATCAAATGCCTAGTTCTCATCGATCTGGCCCCTAGGGTGGTACTTCAACCCCCGTTCAAATTTTATCGGGGCTACTCTCTTCCGCGTGATGTGGTAGTACCACTCGTTGTACTGCTCGATGCTGATCATGGGGTCCGGCTCCGACACAATGGCCGTCACTGTGTCTTGCCAAGAATTCCAAACCTCAATTTTTGTGCGCACAAGTCGTGCACATTCATCTTGCCAAACTGTCCGACACCCGGTGGGTTTCTATTAACCCTCATATCTGGGGCATCTACGGGCAAGCCCTGCGGGCAGTCAAAATGGCCCAATGTGAGATCTCGTAGCTGCCACTCCGTAACCTCGAAGTGGATCAGGGGTGTGCGTTGTAACCCAGAGAGCGTGAAGATGAATGACTCTGTCATCCGTCGCTGGAAACGGTTGTACGGTGCCAATGCATTTGGCCTGGAGATAGCGAGTCGAGCTCCCCCCGATATAGCATAATGTTGTGATGGGGATCATCTCTCCGTGGGTAATGGCTCAGCCTCTGACTGTACTCCCAAGCGCGCAATCGAGGCCACACATTCTCGGTTCCATCCCTACACTTGGGTGCCCCGGTAGCAATGTGTTCATAAGACCACACCTGAGAACAAAGACAAATTATATATACTATTGTCAAAATTTATTGCCGATTCAACCAAAAAAACTCGCTAACGTAATCAATATTTATATGATATACCTGTAATAGCAAGAGACATGCACATATAGCTTTGGAATCAGGCCTCGTTGCCTTGTGCAATGCTCTGTACAGGTATGCAAGAGTTGTTGTACCCCAGGCATACTCCCCAACCTCTTGCAGGTTACCCAACAATGGTAAATATTTGACACTGACTATATTCTTCGATGTCATTGGGAATAGAATTGCCCCCATCACCCACAAGAGAAAAGCCTTTAGGTACAGCACAAGCATCAAATCTGTGTAGTTTTCTTACAAAATGATATAGGTATCTACCAACCACTTATTGCCCAGGAAAAGGGGTACGCTGCTACCCGGATGTGCCACAAAGGATACAGTCTAAGTTAGCTTCCAGGTAGGCAAAGTGGGAGACAACAAGGATGGAGTAAGGGCTGAAAGCAAGGCTCCCTAGACAGGTCGTGAGGGCTGGCAGAGCCGCACAGGCAAGGTGACGATGAACAGGGCTGGCAGTCGACAGTCCGTGTCAAGGGTGCAGCGTCAATGGTTCGGTGACAGAAGTCCAAATGTGTTTCTCTTACTAGAATTCCAGAGAGAATGGCTTTTTAGAGAGAGAAAGTGAAAAATGCCAAATGAGAAAAGATCCTTGAATAAGCTCCAAAGTCCACTATTTATAGGCAAAAATGTGAATGTGCATAAGTTGACATGTGTCATCCCCCGGGAGCGACACATTGCCAGGGAGTCCAAAGTACTGATTCTCTATTAGACTGCCAGTCCCCAAGTTTGTGCTGCCCTGCCCTTGCAACATCTCTATGCCTGTCTGAAGAGACTGATCATGCCGCGGTAGCATGGTCAGAGTAGCCCGTTGCCCCAACCACCAGTCCAAGCCCTTATTGAATCCTACGAGATGCATCAAGAGACGCGCAGAGAACCTGACTGCAGTGAGGGTTGCCCCTATAGCCAACTGCCAGACGGACTAGGCACGATGCCCTCCTAGGACCTGCTCCCGTCCCGGGGTAACCCGGGGGTCATTGTCCTAGTGGTGTCGATGATCAACAACAACATGAGTGGGCATGGTCGCCGCTCAATGCTTAGAGTCCATTGCGGGGAAGTCTTGGTGTTGGAGCCCCCTGTGAGTGTGATGTTGATGGCTTTAAGGTTGTGCCGGTGATGGCTTCAGTGTTGTGAGCCCATCTCGTTGCGAGGGCCAGAGCCCCCGGTGATTGTGTCGACGATGGCTTTAAGCCCATCCTGCAGTTTGATTGAGCCGACGATGGCTTTAAGCCCATCCTATAGTTTGATTGAGCCGGCAATGGCTTTAAGCCTATCTCGCAGTTTGACTGAGCCGGCGATGGCTTTAAGGATGTGAGCCCATCCCACAATTTGATTGAGTCGGCGATGGCTTTAAGGTTGTGAGCCCATCTAGCAGTGAGGGGTCCTTATGCCGGAGCACTACGAGTGGAACCCCCGGAATGCTGGACACTCCGAAGAGTGGGTCGAAGCATGTTCCACGTCCATGGCTGGGGCGCACGGTGGGGTGAATAAGTGTGATGCCCGGAGGCCTATAACATGATTGTGGTGCATAGGCGCGGTGCCTACAGCGCGAGGCAATACTTGGTGCCGTGGGCACATGTTGTGGAAGTGGCGCACGGGCGCAGTGACGAACGTCGCGGAGCAGTACGTGGTGCCAAGGGCACGCATGAGAAGGGACGCACGGACTCGACGACGAATATCGTTGAGCAATACTTGGTGCCGGGGGCATGTATCATTAAAAGGGGTGCATGGGCGCGGCGACAAACATCGCAGAAACAATACCTGGTGTCGTGGGCACATGTCATGGAAGTGGTGCATGGGCGCGGCGATGAACGTCGCGGAGCAATACTTGGTGCCGGGGGCACACATCATGTGAATGGCGCAAGGGCGCAGCGACGAACGTCGCAGAACAATACTTGGTGCTGGGGGAACGTATCATGATAATGGCGCTCGGGCACGACGACGAACGTCGCGAAGCAATACTTAGTGTCATGGGCATGCAACATGAGAAGGGGCGCACCGGAGCGAGGACGAACATCGCGAAGCAATTGGTGTTGAGCGAGCATTGTAGAGAGCACGATGAATGATGGTGGGGTTTAGGAGTGACCCCTGTAAGATAAAGGGGTGGCCGACCCCCCTCAAGAAGGGGTGGCCGACCCCCTTAAGAAGAGGTGGCTGATCCCCCCTCGAGAAGGGGTGGCCGACCCCTCTTGAAAGAGGGATGGCCGACCCCCTTTAACAAAGGGTGGCTGACCCCCCTCAAGAAGGGGTGGCCGACCCTCTTGAAGAAGGGGGTGGCTGACCCTCCTAAGAAGGGGTGGTCAACCCCCTTGGAGAAGGGGTGGCTGACCCCCTTTAATAAGGGGTGGCCGACCCCCCTAAGATGGGGAGGCCAACCCCCTTGGAAAAGGAGTGGCCGACCCCTTTTGAGAGAGGGTGGCCAACTCCCTTCAGAGGGGCGAGCCCTTTTTCCAAGCATTTTGACTGTGTTGACGCCGCTGCATTAGTGATCCCTATGAATGCTCAAAAGAAGATGTGCTTTGACCAGGTGATGGCATTGAATAATTGACCGTTAACTGGGTGATGTGTCAAGAAAAGTGGGTCCCTTAGCGGGCTCTGGGGTGCGACCATAATAGTGTGTGAACATAAGCCCCCTGCGTGTGGTGTGCGCAGAGGGGCAACCCGAGCAGGCGCCGCACGCATAAACGATGTGGCTTGCGATCTGGTAGTATGGGGCAAAAATGGAATGTTACGTTAAAAACATTGTGTTGTGCGAAAGAGCGTATTCGTGCGAAAAATAGAGTTGTTGGGTTTTAGGAAAAAATTGAGTTGGATTTGGAATGGGCGGTTGAGATTGAAAGTTGTCCCTTTCCTATAAATAGTGAAGGAGGGGAGGGGAGTTATAAAAAAAGCATTTGCGTTCTGTCAGTCCAGAGAGAGAGAGGAGAAGAGAGAAATAAATGTGAGATGGTGAGAGAGGGTAAATAAGTGGCCGAGGGGTCGGCCAGTAATGGGGGTGGGCAGAGCTAGGGGGTCGGCGCAGGCTGGGAAAGGGAAAGAAGGGAAGAAGGGGGAAGGAGGGAGGAGAGGGGAAGTGGGTCGGCCGCACAAGGGGTTGACCTCATCCGGGGAAAGAGGGGGAAGGAAGTCGGAAGGGAAGAGAGGGAAGGGGGTCGGCCGCATAGAGGGTTGGCCAGCCAGTGGGGTCGGCCGCACGGGGGGTTGGCCAGCCAAGGGGTTCAGCCAAATGGGGGGTCGGCCAGCCAGGGGGGTTGGCAAGGCCAAGGGGTGGAACGAGGGCCACACCCATCGAGCTAATGCTAGTTCTAAAAAAAGTTAAGCAGAAGATGTGGGTGAAGCCGCGAGGTGCGACGGCCGACGTATCACGACCACCACGGGTTATGACGACGGAACCAGTGATCGAGCCGCTGACAAACGAGGCCAGAGTTACGCCGGGTGGGATGACAACAATGCCTTTGACTTTTGATGATGGTGGAGTGAGATTGTATGATCCAGATCCAGACAAGACGAACACACTGCTGGGAGTGAAGGGGGTAGTGCCGCCCGTACCTGATCGTGAGCTGTGGAGGGAGCTTGCCATCCGGGTGGTTGATGGAGCTTTCACAATGCCATGGAGTGGTCCATCGATGGGAGAGGAGCCACGGGCGCCGTCACCAAATGTGCATGCCCCGAGCTGGGAGGAGGCACCTGTGATGTTGCGAGATATGTTCTGGGGTTGTTGGTGGAAAGGGAGGATATACCGTGGGCACCTATAGTGTTCAAGGGACATGGAGCAGTGCCAACTGGGTAGGACTTCTGGTGTCAGCACATGGTGGAGACGCTGAGGTGGGAGGCCCTATTGCAGAGGTTGGGGTTTCTGTCGGCACTGGACATTACGGGGAGGGATCTGGAGTTGTATAGGGATACGCCCGGGATGACCCTGCTGCTGTAGAGGTGGAGCACTCAGACACATACCTTTGTGACTGAGTTGGAAAGATCGGGCCGACACTGCTGGATGTGATGATGCTGACGGGGCTGCCGATGCAGGGAGAGTTGGACGCGCGTGTGACGCGGCTCAGTGGTGAGGAGCGCTTGTTGTAGACGAAGTTGTTGGATATTTTAGCGGAGACGAGGCAGTACCGGAAGGGAACATACGATGGGTGGCTCTAACTGTTCTATGGTACAGCGCAGGCGAGGTCGGGGTAGAGATTGGGCGCTGCTGCTCACTTTGTGATGGGGCCGTATCACAAGGACAAGCGGTATGAGATGGTGGCCTTCCTGACGATGTTCTTGTCGAGGTGAGTATCGTACTTTCCATAGATTGTATTTGTGCTTATGTGACTTTATTTGACGCCGCGTATAATGAATTGCTATTTGCTTGTAGGTTTTTGTTTGAGGGGACGCCGGAGGATGACATTTCTCCGAGGGTGATTCCCCTAGTGATTTGAATGGCGTAGGGGAAGCTTTTCGGGCTGGCCCCTGTGTATCTGGGCACCCCGTACTCACGTCTGGATTAGTTGGTGAATGATGTAAAGCGGTCCCATGGGCGGTACCAAGTGGTGATGTATGTGGACTGGATGTTTCTACAGAGCTACCTGTACGAGTGCTTTCAAGATTATCGTCCGGTAGGATTCCCGCACCAGCATCCGATACTGACGATGAGGCTGGTGATGCATGGGAGCAGGTCACAGAAGGTGGCGATGTGGTGTAGCAGGTCACGAGCGTTTGCATGGTCGGGCATTAAGAGGCCTAATTGTCCGCTGTCAAGGCTGATAGATTCACCTAAGGCGTGCTTGGCGCGGCCGTACAAAGATATGCATGCGTCGTATGGAGTACCCCCGGTTGCATGGACAGGAGATGACGAGGGACTTGACCAGGAGGGGGCCTTGGCACCGGCGGATGTTGTGCTCTTGGTGGCCTACTTTTTGGGTTGGCTTTCAGTGATGACTAATGATGGTGGGAAGCCCGTGGAGAACCTGTATTACGTGGCCCGGTATTGCCCAGACCAGTTGTCGCTGGCGTTCGGCTATGACTTGGAGCCGCCGTGTGGATACCGCGGCCTGTGGAGTGTGATGACCGCATTTGGGTACACCCGGTATGATAGAGTCCATGAGTGGCAAGTACCGGTGACAGAGTGGAGATGGCCAGGGACAGCGGTAGCGGGGGCAGTGACTGCGGAGTACGCACAGTGGTGGGAGCAACTGCGTGCGAGTCAGGCAGGGTGGTTGGCACAACCATTGGGTACACGCTGTCTAGTGGATGTGTTTGCATGTGATTGGGCATTGAGTCTGATATCGATGACAACTGCGAGGCTGGCTGGCATGCTGGCACTAGTGTTGGGGAGTGCTGCTGGGGGCTCTGAGAGAGATCCAGATGAGGAGCCGGCAAGGAGGGTGAAGGGTCTGAGGATGAGGATGAGGCTCCGGGGGAGGACCGTGGAGAAGAGCCTGCGATGCCGTCATCGTGGGTGCAAGGGGCCGCTATCAGCGCTTTGGGTAAGTATGATGAAGAGTGCTCGTCAGGCGAGTGCAGGCACTTTGGGCTCACGCCTAGCAGGGTCGAAGTGGCCACGAGAGGCATCGGAGGAGCCAGCATTTGAGGTAAGACTTGCTGTTACTATTATATTATTATTTTTTTTTTATTAAGTCTTGGTTATTAATGTCATAATAAAAAGAGTTGATGTACTAACAGTTCCTTTGATAGGAGGATGAGGAGCAGAAGGTGGAGAGAGTCGGTGATGCAGGTCCGACTGTCGAGGCAGAGGAGGTGGTGGCAGTTGAGGTAGATGAGTCGGCAAGCGGGGGTGAGCCGGAGGCGGTTGATACGTCGGGGACTGGCGTGAGTGACAGGGTGAGCCCACTACCGGGTGCTGAGGAGAGAGTGGAGGAAGTGTATGGTGGAGCTGTCGACGAGTCACTAATGTTTGATGCCAGTGGCTACTGGTGGACAGGCACATATGCTGAGGCTGTGGTGGTTGAGCGGGAGGACCCGATGGAGTTAGAGCCTGCGGTGGCACCCCCAGCTCAGGAGTCAGAGATTCTAGTGCAGCCTGTTGTGGAGTGTCGGTAGGATGCGTCGGCGAGGTCGGCTGTCGAGGCGGGGGCGACATTGATGGCGATGCACTCGATGACTATTGGTGCACAGGCAGTGGGAGGAGTGTTAGAAAGGCCTGCGGTGGTAGGGAGCGGTGTAGTGGTTGGTGAAGCAAGTAGGGGATCGTCAAGTGGGCAGGTCGACGTCGTATCGTGGGAGAGTCTTTAGTTGCCCGCTGAGACAGTGCGCCGGTTAGAGCAGGTGAAGGCAGCATACCCACACACGTTTGAGGGAGTGACTGTAGAGAACCCAGTGCTGCAAATGTGGGTGTATGCAGGGTTCGTAGAGTGGTTACTGCCCTTTGCGAGTATTCCTGCGACAGGCTGGTCGACAACATTCAGTGAGCGATCGCTGACAGAGTTTGCGTCGTTCACCTCTCTTGGCTTGCAGTTGAATTGGATGGCTGATTTCTTGAGGTCGAGGAATGAGGGCAGTGCCATGGTGGAGAGGATGGCCTTGGTGCAGATGGAGGAGGTACTACTCAAGAGGCGGCGCACAGGGCTAGAGGTGGAGCTGTCCGAGATTAACGGAGAGCTAGTCGTGATCGACAGGGAGGTGGCAGAGATAGAGAGGCAGCTGACCGAGCTACAGAGACGACTGAGTGACCTGCAGAGGCGACGGGCTGACGTGGAGGTTCGAGAGGCGGAGAGTCTGAGGCGGCAAGCCAAGCTCGAGGCGGGATGGTAGGCGTTGTAGGGTCAGCGTCACACATTGGAGGCGTTTAGCTCTCATCCGGTGGTAGTGTTGTTATCTATCTTTTTGTAGGGTCTATGATGAATCGATGTATAAAAAGCGCTAGATAATGGCTGAAAAAAAATTATATGTATATATATATATATATATATTTCTTGTTGGAGTTATGAGCATGGATGTGTGTTGTCTTATTGACGTTTGTTGTGGGTGCATAGTGCTCTTGTTGTTTGTTACGATTGTCGAATGTCTTATGTTTGATGGTTGTCCATTGGTGTTCCCCCCTTCCCGTCAAGGGCAAACAACTTAGTGACTAGGAGTGAGTAAAAAAAGACAGGCTAAGCATAAACATATGTAGCGAATAGACTATATATGGATAGTGCTCGGATTAAAATGCAATTTCATAAAAAGGAACTTGTAATGAGCAACAAGAGTTACAAGTCAGGATATGCGTGTATATACAACAAAATGCTGTGTAAGTGTTCTAAACTGCATGTGGGAGGTCATGGGGAACAAGCTGCAACTGGTCACGTGTAATATTTCTTTAGGTAGTGACCGTTGATAGGGTCTGTGAGCCCTCCGTCATCCTGGTTGAGCAGGAGGTAGGAGCCGTTGCTTCTGGTCGTATGCACTTCAAATGGTCCCTCCCAGTTGGGTGTGAATTTAGCGGCTGACAGGTTGGTCCGCACATGCTTGGCGGCTCAGAGGACAAAGTCGCCCTCTACGAAAGAGTAGGGTTTGACAGTCTTCCTGTAGGCTTTGACAAGTTGTTCACGGTGTTTCTTCATTCAGCTCATGGCGTTGGCTCTTTTTTCATTGAGGCCTTCAAGGGCCATTATTCTGGTTTCCTCCTCCTCGAGGCAACTACTGAGGGCTAGTCAGGCCGAGGCAACTGCGACCTCGGCTGGTACCACACACTCGTCCCCGTAGACAAGGGAGAAGGGTGTGGCCTTTGTGGCTGTGTGTCTAGAAGTTCTGTAAGCCCAAAAGGCATGGCTCAGCTTTTCGGACCAAGAGCCGCTTGCATCATGAACCATGCGTGAAAAAAACACGTAGCAGGGTTTTGTTGGAGGCTTCAGCTTGACCATTGCCTTGCGGATAGTAAGGGGTTGAAATGGTGTGATTGATCTTGTGCGCTTCCATGAGAGTCTGAACATCTCGGTTAATGAATGGCGTGCCGTTGTCGAAGATAATGCATCGGGGGATGCCGAAACGACAAATGATGTGATCTCGTAAGAAGTTGGCAATGGCGCCTCCCGTGGCCTTTTGCAAAGGTATGGCCTCGACCCACTTTGTGAAACGCTCCGTTGCGACCATGATCCATAAGAGGCCTTTCGACGGCAGATGTATGGGGCTGATAAGGTCAAGAGCCCAAGAGTGAAATGGCCAAGGGGCCACGATCATATGAAGATCGGACGTTGGGGTGTGCATTATGTCAGCATGTCTCTGGTAGGGTTGGCAATGTCGGACATAAGAGATGGAGTCAGATTCCATAGTCGGCCAATAGTACCTTAACCTTAGCAATTCTGCGTACAGCTTTTGCGATCCCTGATGCTCCCCTCAGGCACCATTGTGCACTTCATTAATTACTTCCATGGCCAAGGCACCCTGTAAGCATCATAGGGTGTGCCCTAAAAATCCTTTACAAAATAATTTGCCTTCCATCACAAAGTATCTAACTGATTGGCGCTTGACAGATCGTGCCGAGCTGCGGTCCGGTGGTAGGAGCCCATGAGTTAGGTATTGTAGGAAAGGTTGACGCCAGTCACCCTCGACGTTAATGACAAGCTCTTCCGCGCTATCTAGCGCATACAGGCATTCCGCCAAGCATCTGGCCAGAGTGCCTCCGGGACATCGTTTGTACAAGATGTCTCCCAACATCAAGAAGTCCGTGAGGGTGGAGGCGGCAGCAAGAGATGGCGCCTTAAGTTGGTCGATGATTAGCTACCTCCAATCACCGGCAGTAGTGTCTTTTGGGACTAAATTCAATGTTGTGCATGGTGTGGACCTTCTGATGATGGTGAGCATTTGCTATTCACTGTCAAACTCGATCTTTGATGCGATCGTGGCCAAGCTGTCCGCATGTCGGTTGGGGCACCTGTTGTGATGTTCATATTGGACATGGCCAAGTCTTCCTTCCAAGTGTTGTACCAGGGCGCTATAAGGTGCCAAAGCTGGCTCTTTGACTGCGAACTCTCTGGCAGCCTGTTTCATGATCAAGTTTGAGTCCCCCTTTATGCATAATGATTTAGCCCCCATACTGGTAGCTAGCATGAGGCTGATGACAAGGGCCTCATATTCAGCTTCATTGTTGGATACCGGGAATGCAAGCTTAAAGGATAGGGATGTGGTAACACCCTGTGGATTGTGAAGGACTATGCCGGCACCCCTTTGTCGGAGGGGAGCTCCATCAGGACCTTTGCTAGTGGTTGAGCCGTCAAATTCAAGTGTCCATAATTCATCTATGTCAGAGATTAGGGTCGTCTCCTCCCCGGGTAATTGATCTGAGGTCGGTTCATACTGTTGGCATGGGAAGAAGGCCATGAGGTCTGCTAGTGCTTGACTCCGTAGAGCTGTAGGATTCTTAATGGATAGGCCGAACTCGGCCAACAATAATAACCAACGGGTAAGTCGTCCAGACAGGGCAGGGCGTGTGAGCATGTATCGTAGTGGATCAGCCTTGGTGACAAGCATGATTTGGTGCGACAAGAAGTAGTGCCTGAATTTCTGCGAGGCGTAGACCAAGGCAAAGCAATGCTTCTCAAGCTCAGAATATTTGGCTTTGGGTCCCCTGATTGACCGGCTGAGGTAACAAACTGGACGCTCCACCCTGTCCACTTCTTGGGCCATTAAGGCCCCTACGGACCTGGGGGTGGAGGTGAAGTAAAGCAAGAGTGGAATACCCCGTTGGGGCACGACCATGGTCTGTGGTGACATGAGGACTGCCTTGATCTATTCAAATGCTCATTGTTGGTGTGCCTGCCAACTCCACGGTGCGCTCTTGCGCGTCAAGTGTCGGAAGGGCGCGATAAGTTCGGATGAATCGGCAGAGATAAGAGACCTTGCCGAGGAAGCTCTTCAACTGTCTGGTGCTCTTGGGTGGTGGCATTTCTTAGATAGAAGCAGTTTTAGAAGGGTCAACGTCGATCCCCTGTCGACTGACCAAAAAGCCAAGGAATTTCCCAAAGGAGACTCGAAAGGCACATTTTAACGGATTCATCTACATGCTGTATTGTCGACAACGATCGAAGACTGCTCGAAGGTCCATGAGATGATCACTTTCCTTTTTGGACTTGATGATAAGATCGTCGACGTAGTCCTCTACTGTACGGTGTATCATGTCATGGAAGATGGTGGTCATGGCCCGCTGATAGGTAGCACCCCCATTTTTAAGACTGAAGGGCATGACCTTTCAACAAAAGTTACCCATTGGAGTCCAAAAGGCTGTCTTGGCACAGTCGTCTGGATTCATTTGAATTTGGTTGTAGCTGGTAAAGCCATACATGAAGGACAGGGTCTTGTGTCCGCGTGGCAGCCTCCGTAAGCATGTCGATATTGGTGAGTGTAAACTCATCTTTGGGGCATGCTTTGTTCAAGTCGCAGAGGTCAATACAAATGCGGACTTGGCCGCTCTTCTTTTGGATAGGGAAAACATTAGCCAGCCATATGGGATGAGTAATTGGCTCGATAAAGCTGGCTTGTAGAAGTCGTTCTATCTCTTGCTTAATCTTTAATTTGAGCTCAGGGCAGAAAGATCGCGAATGTTGTCGGACAGGGCTGAATGCGGTAGCAATGTTGAGATGGTGCGTCACCAAGGTAGGATCCAACCCAGGCATCTCGTTGTAACTCCATGCTAATACATCACGATATTCGTAGAGGAGGGTAACCAATTCCTCTCTTCGGCCCGGGGCAAGTTTTGTGCCAATGTATGTCAGTCGAGGTTCCTCGCCCGGGTCAGCCAGGTTAATTTCTTTGAGATCTTTGGCCTTTGGTCGAGGGCCATCTTCATAGTAGGGTGGGGCAACGCCCAGGGTAAGCTCGGGGTCTGGCGGGCAATGCTCGGTCGTACAGCACAATTTTGTTTCAGTGGTTGGGTCGGGATCGAGGGGTCAGATGACGAACCACCCGGAACCCCTGTACACCGTCATAATTGGTAGATCACTTTTCTGTCTTTGACGATGCGTTGGAAGGTAGGTTCAGACTTGTGCTTTTTGGACTTGGGAGATGAAGGCGGGGAATTGGTCATGACCGTAGGTGGCGGCGCCGAGGCTGATGCTTTGTTTTTGTTGCTTTTCTTGGATTTGGCCTTGGACTTGGGAGACTTGTTCCCACACAGCTCGTCCCAATCTGGCAATTTGGTGGAATGGATGTGAGTGGCATTCTCACCATCCGCGGCAAGCTTAGTGAAGAAGGAGGCCTCGGCGAAGTAAGACTCGGCACATTCGAAGGGTGCCCGGGTTGCAGGGATAATCATTGCTACCTCATGTCCCGCAGGACCGGCCACAAGTTTCACACATTGGTGGTACGTTGAGGGGCCGGCCTTGTTAACATGAATCCAAGGTCGTCCAAGCAAGAGGTGGAAGGAAGACTCGCTGTCTATCACATGAAAAGTAGTGTCACGCCGGACAGTTCCGACCATGAGGTCGACAGTGATATGGCCGAGGGTGGACTAGGGGCCGAGGGTGGACTAGGGGCCTTGCCCGAAGCCAGTAATCTTGATGGGGTCACGGATGATCTTTCTTGGTGGGATGCCGGCTCGTTGCAAGGTGATGAGAGGCATGATGTTGATTGAGGCGCCGCAGTCTACTAAGGCGCGGTGGAAGCATGTGCCGTTAACAGTGCATTCGAGGTATAACGGTCGGTTGTGGTGTTCAATTGGCTGCGAGTCCTCGTCTGAGAAAATGAATGTAGTAGAAGGGACATGTTTGAGTTCGGCTTGGGCAGCGAAACATTCAGGTCCGAGGCCTGTGGTGACCTCGATCAGACAGTTTGAGAGGTAAGTCCGTGCCGCAGGTGAAAACCCTATTTCATCAAAAAAAGCTTTTGATTTTTGACATCTGCACGACTGAGGAAGCTGGCTGAAGAGCGGAAGGTACACAAGGTGTGACCATAAAAGATCTCTGCAGGAGGTTCGGGGAAGAGAGACTCGATGTGGTCAGTAACGGCCATGAGCAACTGATGCTCTCGATTGTTGTTGCCATGGTTCGGGTAAGGGTCCTTACGTACATCGTTGTTCTTCCGTAACTGTAGGTTGCCTGACGCGACCTTCCTTGCAAAGATAGTTCGCAGTGCATTGCAGTTTTGGATAGGATGGCCAAGGGCTTGATGGAAGGGACAGTAGTTGGGCCTGGTTCTTTCTTCGTCTGTGATAGGGATCCGCATAAGTGGCAATTTGAAGTTGTGGTCATTGACAACCCATTTTGTCAAGAGATCTTTCACCGTATTCAAATCGCATGGAAAGGCACAGGGAGTCTCCTATTGTCTTCGTTTGTCAGAGCGTTGGTCCCTATCTGGGAACTGACGCTTGAAGCCAACATAGTTTTTGATGTTGTTGTGGTTGGTGCTGTTGCTGTTGCGCTGAGTACTGGGTATGTTCGCCGAGGCCAGCAGTGCATTCTGCGGGCGAGGCTTCCATGGTTTGACGGGGCCGACCGTCTCGTAAGTACGTCGGGCCGTTTCCTTGAGGTGCCCCCATGACTTCAACTGCAAGTTCTCGATGTGTACCCGGTAGATGTCGTTCATGTTTTTGATGCATATGGGAACCAATGTCTCGTCTTTACTGAAATCTGTACACTCGAGGCATTTAAGGTGAAAACGGTGCACATATTTGGTTAAGTCTTCGCCGTGATTCTGGCGTATGCTGGCGATGTCCACTATGGTGACGCGTTCAACTTCGTAGTGGAATTTGTCCAAGAATAGTTGGGCCATTTCATTCCAAGAATGGACTGTCCCTGCGGGGATCTGATGATACCAAGTGTATGCCAAGCCTGTGAGGGACTTGTGAAACTCCCTCAGCTTCAAACTATCGCCCGGGCCATACTGTTCCAATGAGCCGACGAATCTTGTCAAGTGCTCACGGGCGTTGCCTTCACGCCCGTTAAAGAGCACGAAAGTGGGTTGCTTGTATTTGAGGGGGTATGGTATGGTGGCCATCTCGTTGGCATACGGCGCGCGGTCTGTCAGTCGCGCTGATGAGTCGGGTGCAGACTGTTGTGACAGCCGGCGGAGGAGTGCATCAAAGTCAGCTTTGGAGACATAATGAGAGAGTGGTTCCTCCTGGCCGACTAGTGGATGATGGCTGGTTGGGGCTCCGCGAGCCCCCGAGCCTCCTAACGGTGCAACTTGATAAGTTGGAGGAGCAGGAGGATGATACAGGGCAGGTGTTGCCATGGGCAAGTGTGCGACGACATGGGTGGGTGGTGAGACATGTCCACCACTTGGCCGGTCGTTTGATGTTGCTCTGTTGGGTAGGGGTTAGGCTCCATCTCAATGGATTCATGAGTTTCAGAAGAACTTCTGGCCAGTACATGCTGAGGTGCAACAGCAGGGATGACTTGTTGCAACACTGGTCCCAGGTCCGGCTGCGGTCTGTGCGATGGCATCGCGGGATGCAATGTGCCAGCTATAGGCAGGAGGGATGTCGCGAGTCCTACCGCCAGGGGTCTGGAAGGTCGAGGCGGCAGTGGTCGTGACACTGGGGCCTGGGCGACGTCAGGGGACGGCCCAGGTCCTGCAGGCTGGATCGGTGGAACAACTTGCTGTGAGGCCATGGCCTGCATGGATCTTTGCATTTCCCTTATGGCGATCATAAGAGTGGCCTGCGAGTCTTGTATGCTGGCTATAGTAGGAGTGAACTGCTGGATGGCCGCATTGACTGCAACTTGCATGTCAGATGCGGGATGGCCTTGGGGACGCATGGCACTAGTCCCCTCTTGTTCACCCGGGTGGTCCTCTTCTTGCACGGCATGGATAAGGCTCTGGCTGGTAGCCCTCGTAACTCGTCGTTGTATAGGCATGATGCCTAAGTGCAGCAGACTGCAACACAATGCTCACCTCCCCAGCAGAGTCGCCAAAATGTTGCCCAGGAAAAGGGGTTCGCTGCTACGCGGAGGTGCCACAAAGGATGCAGTCTGAGTCAGCTTCCAGGTAGGCAAAGTGGGAGACAACAAGGATAGAGTAAGGGCTGAAAGCAAGGCTCCCCAGACAGGTCGTGAGGGTTGGCAGAGCCGCGCAGGCGACGACGAACAGGGCCGACGGTCGACAGTCCTTGTCAAAGGTGCAGCGTCAAGGGTCCGGTGACAGAAGTCCAAATGTGTTTCTCTTACTAGAACTCTAGAAAGAATGGCTTTTTAGAGAGAGAAAGTGAAAAATGCCAAATGAGAAAAAGATCCTTGAATAAGCTCTAAAGTCCATTATTTATAGGCAAAAATATGAATGTGTCATAAGTTGACATGTGTCGTCCCCTGTGAGCGACACATCGCCAGGGGGTCTAAAGTACTGATTCTCCGTTGGACTATCGGTCCCCAAGTTTGGGCTACCCTGCCCTTGCAACATTTCTCTACCTGTCTGAGGAGACTGATCATGCTGCGGTAGCAAGATCAGAGTAGCCCATTGCCCCAGCCACCAGT
>JAVXUP010003691.1:0-56699 GCA_033070095.1 Escallonia herrerae | reverse complement strand
TAAATAGAAAACCAACAGGTAGACGCAAACCATTATTCACCATACAAAATCGGGCAGCTTTTCTCTGACAAAGAAGTTTGCTATATGACATGGTAGGCATCATAAAGGGAACCATGACCACCACTCACTCCTACACCGGAGACCAGAGGCTTCTTGATGCAAGCCACAGGGATCTGAGACGTGCAAGAGCTGCAGCTCTCAACATTGTCCCAACATCAACCGGTGCTGCAAAGGCGGTGGCCCTTGTCCTTCCCAGCCTTAAAGGAAAGCTCAACGGCATTGCCCTCCGCGTGCCCACCCCCAATGTCTCGGTGGTGGACCTCGTCGTTCAGGTAACCAAGAAGACTTTTGCAGAGGAGGTAAATGCAGCATTCCGCGAGAGCGCTGACAAGGAGCTCAACGGGATCCTCTCCGTGTGCGATGAGCCACTTGTCTCGGTGGACTTCAGATGCAGCGACGTCTCCTCAACCGTCGATTCTTCATTGACCATGGTTATGGGAGATGACATGGTTAAGGTGATTGCCTGGTATGACAACGAGTGGGGTTACTCGCAGAGGGTGGTTGATCTGGCTGACATCGTCGCCAACACTTGGAAGTGATGTTTCATTGTCGGTTAGAGATTAACTTCTTTTTGTCCCTCTTTTGTAGATCCCTATTTTTTGTTTAAGATGTAATGAGAATGTGAACAGACTTGCAATCACATTGATGTCTCAGCTTCAGATAATAGGTTCTCCTAACAGGCCCTTTTGAGTCTGATGCTTCAGAAGCTGCTGTAAAGCAATTTATGTACCGCATTTCCTCTAAAACCAAATAAGTATAAGCATATCTGTTGGCTGTGAGGTCTTCGTTCTCCATTGCAAGTTAGCAGGATTTTGAATTGGTGAAGCTACTCCACTTCAGGTTGTTTGCGTAGATTTCAAATTGGAATCACCCATTAGTGTAAGTTTAGAAGCAAGTTCAGTTTCCCCTGGGTGTAATTACTGATTTGATATGGCACCACAAACTTTATCCAGCAGCCTACCTAATTTTCAGAAGGGTCAAGTACCTCCCCTAGGTAAGCCAAAAATACAAATACCTCTCCAGCCATTTTGTTTTTGGTTAATAGAAGAAACGTTTCATTCACAAAAAGATTTAACAAGCCAGCCATTCCTATCTTGATCAGAAACTATTTACTTTCCTTATGGTTTCGGTTGGTTCACATAAAAAAATTACATCAAGGGCCACCTTGATGATTCTATTTTTTGTTTTTCCCTCTTCCTTCTATTTTAACTATTACAACACGTACAAATTTTGGTACAGTAACCCAAATAGCATTTAGTTGCAAGATGCAACAAAAAAATGAAGCCACATTAAACCTTATAATAAAACATTAGTATTAATAGGAGCGGACCACCCACCTGACAAGTGGGGGCCATGGCGCCCCCCAAATTTGAAGAACTTTTATTTAACTTGTTAGCAAATGGGTAATCATATTTTAAATAATTATAAAAATGTCACTAGATTATAACATTAATTAATTAATGTTTTATTTTGTTGTATTTTTTACTCTTTGTGCTACCGACCGTCACATATTTTTATTTCTCATTCCTTTACGCCATCTTCATTCTTCCAAAATTCAGATTCTAAAACTTGAGTTTACAAAAAAAAAAGCACGAGGAGATCAAGATTAATTCTTTTTTAGTTTAAATTCTTACTGTATGTTAACGTATACGTTATTATTGTTTTCATATAATTGATAATTACATGTATACATTAAGAATTGAATTTCTTTCTGCAAAATTAGTAATTTATTGTTGACTAACCTTACCAAGTTAAATAAATCACTACAAATAGTAAAAATATATGATTAGTAGCTAAATTGAACAATCTATTTTATAATTAACGTAATCAATAATGAGCTAATTACAATATATTTTTTATTTTTCATGTGTTTAGGTGAATTTGAACCTTATAATATTTTTTATGTTAATCATTAAAAAAAATTTATGACCTTTTAGCCTCCCGCAATTAGACTTTCTGGATCCGTCCCTGAGTATTAAACCTAACAAGAAAACACCAACTTCCAACTAACCATTTGAGAAACACACACAGACAGCTCCGACATAAAGTGTTAAAAGACAGCTTTTGAAACTGATTATATTTCTACCCGAAAATTATGCCAAAAGAACAACCACAGAAATCCCAAAAACAACTCACTGAAATTTCTAGGCACATCCCGGAAAACCCACCTAAGGCAGGTGTATGCTAAGCAGCAGTGGTAGCGGCAACTTTCAATTCGTGACGGAGAAACTGGGCAGAATGTAAGGCAATGGTTTCGTTCAGAACGATGCAAATTTGGCTCAGAATGATGAAGATATTAATAGGAAACTAGTTGCTTAGGTCTTACAATGCAGCGAGTTCAGTTGAGAGGAGACGAAGACATTGACTGTGGGTTGATTCGAATCGGAAGTGTAGTAGCTCTGTCAAAAAAATTTTGGTGTCAGAATTAGACTCCATAACGCATTAGGCTTCGGTGAATCACCCCTTGGGAAACATTTGTTAGTGAACGTACATAGAACCTCTTCATTGCCTCGTGAACTTTGTCTCGCGATGTTTGCACAACACGACTAGTTTCGCGCTTGCTATCTATTTGTACCGACCTTCGCCTTTCCTTCCCGGCTCAGAACCTACACAGTACCAGCGTAAATTCATTCTTCTGATGCAAAGAATCAAGAACACTTCCACAAAACTTGCAACCAAAAGTCGCCGGAACACTAAAAGAAAAACAAATGCAATGCACCTTCTGAAAGCAGAAACACCAGTACTACCAGCACAAATGGTGTCTGGAAACCTGGACTTGGATATGCATTTTTGACTTGCACTTGTAACTGAACTGATTCATTAATTTTATAAGCTTAAGTATAATAGAAATATATCCAGCATTCGTTCACAAACAATCGACATAGCTACAATCATGAGGGACGGAAAGTTTCTCTCCACTAGCATCTTGATACGCTTATACACCACTAATAAAGAAGCAAACTTATGTTATGGGATCGATAAGCAAATTAGGGTGTGGATATACTCACATATGAAACAGCATGAGAAAAAACTTTTCATAACTTTCACTTCTTAGACAACAACTCAACAAGTAAATAAAACAGAGGAATATATTGGTCTCATCATCAGAATGGGAGAACAAGAAAACCTTCAGAATCCAGTGCACAATTCTGTTCTACGGCTTGAATTTGGCAGATTTCATGCCAAAATCCATTATCGAATTTTGTGCAACAAGTTGGGGAAGAAAAAGGTAACTTCCTTTGACGATGGACCAGGATCAGATTGGACATTTGTTGAAAAATCAGTCTCAGAAAACCAGCCAGTAAGCTGCTGCTGCCTTCAACAAGGGTGGCCACTTGTCAAAAAGATTTCTTTTCATAAGAAACCAGCCCATGAACTCCACCTTCAATTTGTGCTGCTCCAGTTCGAACCTAAACCACCGAAAGAAACAAGATAAGTGAGATATGAAGTTGGAAGAAATTAAACTTGATACTTACCAGCTAACAGGAGAGTACTACCTTCCATTAGATGATTTTTGTTTTTTCTGGGCAACAGAGCTGGCAGAACAGGTTGCTCCCAGAGCTACCTTCCATTAGATGATTTTTGTGGGCAACCGAGCTGGCAGAACGGGTTGCTCCCAGAGCTACCTTCCATTAGATGATTAAACTTGATACTACCAGCTAACTCGTTGCTCCCGGAGCTAACCTGCTTGGTCCTCCTGTCTTGTTATCCCAAGTTCTTATGATTATATTGGTCTGTGGATCTTTGAAATCCAAAGGCTTGCTAAGTGTAGAATGGGTGGCATGTGCCTTTCTCGTGAATACTTCTTGCTTGGGTTTCAGTGTCTTGTTTGTCACATTGAAGCAGCGTGACTAGAAATCTGAATCTTCCATATCCAATTTAGGTAAAAGGTCTTGTGGCACTTAATTCACAATTCAGGGGATTGTTTGCTTATCTGTTGGGAAGTTTTCTCAATCGAACTTTTAAAGTCTTCTCTCACATTCAGCCAGTGTTATATATGCAAACTTGTTGTGCGGCAGTTCCAAGCCACGTCACATCAACTGTAGCTCCTCTTCTTGGCTCTTCCGTTTCCTTTGTATGCTCTCCAACATGGGGGACATTTCCGAGTATTATGCTTCAGTGCAAAGAAACATTAGCTGATGAGACAAGAACTCGACATTAAGCAACATTCTTCGGAGGTAAGTTTGAACAACAGCTGTTTCGAGGAAATTCCTCCGCATTCACAAGGACCAAGTAGCGTCATCGTCACTACTTAAGCGTGCCCAAGACTACCTCATCTGGCCTTATCCTATAAACACAACAGGCTTATACCCAAATAAAAAATTCCTGCTGCTACGTGAAGTCCGTGATGAAGAATTTCAGGGGGGCCTCTCTCCCCTTCAGTTGTCAATTTTTCATATTTGGTGTTGTAACTTGTTCGACTTCACTAACGTGAGGACAAATGCCTTGACTGTAAGAATTCAACAAAGAAGCTTGCCAGTCCCTGCTTCCTCAAGGTTTGGTGCAGAGAGTGCTACTCTGGATGGGGACCCTCAGTGGCGCCGCGCCGCCCCCCAGTGTATCATTTGTGATGCAACCGTTTCAACAACCAGGGACGTGATCAGACCTTGTTTCGGGGTTCTTCTTCTGGTCTTTAAATCATCTATTGTTGTTTGCTATCTTCCATAATAATTTAGGGACTCCTCTTGATGTTTACTTTTATCTTTGGGACTTTAAAAGTGTGGTATTTGGGACTGTAGCAATGTTGTCTTTGATGGTGCTTGTATCTTGGGACGGTAATTCTAATGTAAGCGTATGTAGTTGGCATGTAATAATTTCGGTCTGTGCCTCACTTTCTTAGGTCCAAAGACCAACTGCTTAATCGTTCCTTGTATAGTTGTAAACCTTTTCCATTCTTGGGTTTGTGCATGTTACAGAGGCACATACTCATGACATGTACAAACCCACGAATGGAAAGAGTTTAAAACTCTACAAGGAACTATTAAAAAATTGGTCTTTGGTCGTAAGAAAGTGAGACACACTGAAATTATTGCATGCCAACTACATACGTTTACATTAGAATTACCGTCCCAAGATACAAGCAACGTCAAACACAACATTACTCTAGTCCCAAATACCACACTCTTTTAAAGTCCCAAAGATAAAAGTAAACATCAAGAGGAGTCCCTAAATTATTACTGGAAGATAGCAAACAGTCATAGATGATTTAAAAACCAGAAAGAGAACCCCGAAACAAGGTCTGATCAGGTCCCCTGGTTGTTGAAACGGTTGCATCACATATGATACACTGGGGGCGCACTGAGGCTCCCCACCCGGGTTGCATCCCGAGTAGCAATCGTTGCACCAAAACTTGTAGAAACAGGGACGAACAAGCTTCTTCATTGAATTACAGTCAAGGCATTTGCCCTCATGTTAGTGAAGTTGAACTAGCTACACCACCAAATATGAAAAATTGACAATTGAAGGATTGTAAGACAATGAGTGCGCAAAATGAGGATGAGGAGGGGAGGGAGAGACGCCTGCAATTCATAATCACGGACTTCATGTATCAGCAGAAATTCCTTATTTGGGTCTAAGCCTATTGTGTTTATAAGATAAGGCCAGCTGGGGTGGTCTTGGGCAGCCAAAAGACGGTACTCTTAACCGTAAAGTCTTGGACGATTCACATTGAACTGGGTTCCCACAGCCTGATGGATAGCTAGAGACATATCCCATGTCGGGGATCATCTCCCTTGCCATATGAATATAGTCGAGCAGCGACGATAACACTACTTAGTCCTTGTGAATGCAGAGGAATTCCCTCAAACAGCTATTGTTCAAACTTACCTGAAAGAATGTTGTTTAATGTCGAGTTCTTGCCCCATCAGCTCGATGTTTACAAGCCCGGAAGAAATTAAACTTGATATTATCAACTGCTTTATTTGGTTAACTATTTGGACATGTATTTTCTCTGTAAAATGAACTAAACTAGTAACGTTGTAATTAGGGTGAACTAGTATTCACTTGGACAGAGTTGCGAGTAAAAGCAAAAGTGACCCGCGCCACATAGAATATCTATCCCCGAGAAATTTTTCTAAATAGTAAGCAATAAGAAACAGAATAAAACAGCTAAAAGTTGATAAAAGCCAAATGGTAAGCCATACCTCCAGCCTTAGCACCCCCAATCTTAACAGGTTATGTGCAGATTGTAGGGAGGAAGCACCTAGATCCTGGAGGCCTTGCTTAACCGCTTGCATCGAGTATGGAATAAACTTCAATACAGAACCTTTGTCTGCAACTGCTCCTACAACCCCCTGAGCAATTTTCAGCTTTTCTTTATCACCCAAGTATCGAGCATCGCTTCCTTTAGTCATTGCTTCAAGGGATCCCATTCCTCGATATTTTTTCACCCGACGACCACCCTATTATCCACATACAAAACAGAATTCTAAGCCAGACCAAATATGTAAATAAACAATAGAATAAAGATACAGTTGCAGGGTGGGAGCAATAAAGATTAAGAAAACCTTCAGTATCAATCAAATGGACATATTATGTACTTTAAGCATAAGAAAAAAGTACTCCATCTTTTGGTATAGGTGTTTGCTTTCCTGTTGAAAGAAGTACCACCTGTGTTTTTGTTGTCAACTACCGACAACCAACTTGAGAAGACACACACACACACACACAAAAAAAAACAGTTTCCTGCAATAAGTTTTAAACAGCCTGTGAAACTATCTTATACTCCTACCCAAAATTTATGCCAAAACAAAAAGACCACCAAAATCCGAAAAATAACTCACTGAAATTTCTAGGCACATCCTGAAAATCCCACTTAAGGCGGGTGCATCCTAAGCATATCAATTGACATATAGCATGATAAAGGACACCCAGACATCCTGTAAATTCTGCAACGATGTTTTATCTTCTTATGAAAATTAACTAAACAAAATAATAACTATCTGTGGCTATACATGTAAGAGACCTCATGGTAGCCTGTTTCCCATGCTTCACAAACTTACTAGTTTAGTTTTGCATACATCAATTATGAAAAGGAAGTGCGACATGCATTTACCTGAAACTCATAAGCTCCAGGAGCTTCATTGCTACCAGCTAAGAAGCTACCCATCATGACAGTTGATGCCCCAAGCACCAGAGCTTTGACAATGTGCCCAGAATTTGAAATGCCACCATCAGCAATGACAGGCACACCACTTTGCTCGGCAATAGATGATACCTTGTAAACAGCCGTCGCCTAATAGATATGGACAAAATGCAGAAAAATAAAATGTTAAGTTCATAGTTGGGAGATTTACCAAAGGGAAAATGAAAGTTTTCCATGTCGTAATCTCATAATCAATAGTGACAATGATTCCGTTCTACTGGAATACAGTAGAAAGCAAAAACCAGTATTATGCCTAAATCTCACAGCATAAGCAGCATCCCAGACAAAATTATTACAACCTTATGAGATGGCTGTTTCTAGCTTAGTCTCGCATTCGAGGGTGCGAAAGGAAACAAGCAGCTGTAGCCCTGTGATTGTGTTTACTTTTACATAGATATGTACATAAATAAGTTATCTTTTCACTTCACTTAATTAGATATGCACAGGGAAAGCTCATCCATGACTTAATAGTAGTCAGCTTAAAGAGGCAGGCCAACCATACTTACTTTTGGAAAAGCTAACGAAGCATACAACCTCATGGGCTCCTTTCATAAGCAAGACCAAGATAATAAGTTATTTACAGATACACGGGGAGGTGATGTATGAGCTTCTCAGAATTCGGGTTCAAATGTTTTCAAAAGGAATTGTTAGTGTTACTACACGCAGGGCAGCAATTCCAGCCGACAAGTGGAAAGGGAACATCAACTATAAATGTAAATGCACTGAATTCAATATTTGATACAACAAAGACCCATTTGGAGAAGGTATGTGCATTTCGAGGTTGAACATTTCAGTAGTTATGTGCAGCTTTGCTGCCTCAAAAATGTCTTTGCTACGTGCTTCCCAGAAAAACAGGAAAGATAGGATGAACATCATTGTCAATTGCAATAAAGTGGAGTAGGTAGTAATAGCAGTATCAAGCGACAACTGAGACTATCAATTTGTGATTTCAAAAAGACAGCAATTGCATAACAATCAGGTTCCGAATATGGTGTTTAGCAGGAGGAGTAATCGTTACCTGTCCACGCCCCACGGCACAGACCTCCTGCGTGGTGCAAATCGACCCAGACCCCATCCCGACTCTCAGCCCATCAACCCCAGCCTGAATTAAATTCTGTGCCTGATACATTGTCACAACATTCCCACCAATCACGTCCAGCTCCGGGTACGTCCTCTTAACATATTTAATCATTTCAATCTGATAACTCGAGTTTCCTTGCGAGCTGTCCAGCACCACCACATTCGCCCCTGCCTTCACCAGATGCTCCAGCCTCTCCTTGTCCTCCTCTCTCGTCCCAATTGCCGCCCCAACCAAAAACTTCCCGTCCACCCCCAAGGATGGCACCCCTCCCCTCGGATACCCTTTAATCCTCTCCACGTCAGCACTTGCCACCACGTCCACCACCTCCCCACTCCCCTCATCCACCATAGCCACAAAATCAAGCTTACTGTTCGCTAGATAACCAGCCAGATCCTCGAAACTATAACTAGACGGCACTGTAACCGGAGATTTAACCATATAGTCAGAAACTCTAGCTTCCTTGTTATTAACATTATCCATAGCCAGCCAGTCCGATTTTGACACAACCCCTAACAGGCCAGAATTTTTTGCTCCGGTTTTAGTAACCAAAATGCAGGGTGACGAGCCGAATTCGCTGACGGAAGCGATGGAATCGGAGGAGGACACGACGATAGGGTCGGATAGGGAGGGGAAGCGTCGGGCCTTGGCGGCGCGAATCAGGGCGGACTGGTCGGAGGAGGAGTTGTTGGAGTGGATGATACCGACGCCGCCGAGGTGGGCCAAGGCGGCGGCCATGGCGGACTCGGTGACGGTGTCCATGGGGGAGGCGACGCAGGGGGTGGAGAGATGGATGTTGCGGGTGAGTTTGGTGTCGAGTCGGACCGAGTCGGCTGGGAAGTCGATGTAGTGCGGGAGGAAGATGACATCGTCGTACGTGTAGGAGTAGCCCTGGGAGAAGAGCTTGGTGGCCGGAAAGCCGTCGTCGATCACTGGGGTGGCGCCGGCCAGGATGGAATCCATGGCGGGGGTAGGGTTAGGGCTTTAGAGAATCAAAATTTGGGAGGGAAAAATCCAAAAAAGAAGGTGGGTGTGTCCCCAGGAGAGTGTGTGGACGTAAATAAAGCTTGCAAGAAGATGCGTGACGGAAAGCAAACTTTGCAACGTTGGGAGTACTAGCCAGAAGTTATAATATTCACTTCTGCCAGAAGTACTCTATTCAAAATTATTAGGTAAGCTCATCAATCATCTATGTAGCCGCGGTGGAAGTACTAGCCACATTGACTTAGGCTCAGAATTCCACCTCGAAATAATCATCAATGTGGTGCGAGGGCACCATAGGCACAAATATTGTGCATTAGCCATTAATATTTAGCCCCGTTGACTAGGGCTTGAAATCTAACTTTCACTTATTAGATTTAAGACACTACGAACAGATTCTTTCACTTGCTCAATAGTTTATTCCGTATAGAAATATTATATCGGTGAATTCTTCCATCAACTAAAAATAGCTTCATCCATGACATTTCAAAACATGTCCAAGACAAAGGCCAACAAGAGTAGCATTTTCAAAAGTCAAATGTTTTGCCATTCAAATCATTTGAAATGTTTCAGTTGGTACTTTTAAAAGTATGGTGAAGTTGAGAACAACACATGGGTTCTTATCTCGTTTAACGCATGGGTTCTTATTTCAACGAGAATAATATATATGTTCATAGTTAACAAACAAACATTTCCCTCCACTTTGCAACTAAACATTTCAAATCCAAAGTCACATAATAGTCTCAAAAACATTATTTCACATGTTAGTCCAGTTTTAATGAAATTCAAGCATCACTAAATGTAATTCATTTTGGTAGAATGATCGTTTTTAAGAAACCATATTAGCATATGCCGTTTATAAAATACTTGATGCTAACAAATGTCACTTACATCAATTAGATGTAATAATCACTAAGCATTAAACTATTCAACTTTCCTTAATTGGCTTTATGTATAAACCTTCATACTTGCTTGAGCGTGGCATTCACCATCCCCTTCTCACTTTGCATATAAAAATGCTTGACCTCGAACACAAAATCTAGATTTTTATTCTTCTCGCTCCCATCTTATTCCTCCAATTTTGGTTCCTAATGTGACCTTTTTATTTCTCATTCTTTTCTCTTCAAACCCATGGCGTGCAAACATATGCACCTGCTGACAAACAATAAACACATTACATAGCTGACACACTGCGCACACACACAGAGACTATTGTGCTGCCCAAACAGCAACACACATGCATCTCACCCCCCCCCCCCCCCCAAACCATATAGCTTAAGTAGCAGACATGCGTATAAAAACAGTTTTGTACAAGTAGTGTACAAACACCCACCTCCTGCCCCCAATGGCTCTTTCAAACAAACACTCCCCTACACACCACTCACTTTATTTCATCCTAGGCACAACAAGCAATGCCACTAAACCATCTCTACACGTCGAACCACATCACAGCCACACAACCAAACCCTGTTTCATAATCAATACCAGTTAAACCCTTCAGCCACCAAACCCGTCGAATAAAAAAAAATTAGGCGTTTTGACGGCCACAACCCAATAGCTTCACCTTACTTGTACCATCGATCACTAATGACCCCCAACCAGCCATAATACATCGATCATCAGACCGCAACCCAACCAACTGGAGGTTACAACAGCCTCTACACCACCTAGCACCACATCATCCCTAACTGAACCACCACAAAGAGCCAGAAGAGTGCTCTCTCAAACACCCATCGACAACCGATGAGAAATTTCAAGCGCCGCCTCTTTCAGTTCTACCATTTCTTTTTTTCCCCGTCGCATTACCAAATTTGTCTCCCTCTCTTATGCTTTACCAATTTCTCCCCCTCTCTTATTTGTTCATCTATACTCCCTCCGTCCTAAAATATTTGGTCATGTTTGACCTGTATGCGTAATGATGATATATTTTGTGAGTTTTCATTCTAACCAAAGAGAGAGAGGAAGAAGAAAGTGGGTTGGTGGAGGATTAAATATGGAAACAGAAATAGAATAAAATAACTGTAAAGAGGTTAAACATGAAAAAGTACGTAGAGAATCTTTCTTAATATAAAAAGTGAATATTTTTTTTGGGACAGCCCAAAAAGAAAATATGATCACTTTTTTTTAGACAGATGGAGTATATTTCAGTGTAAGACCAAAACATACACATACATAAACACACACACACAATATCACAATATCACAATATATATATATATATATGGGAGCTGATACGTTGATAGCTCTAGCAAAATAAGAGATCTTGCAAACGCGATCTGGCCGTCCATTACACCGTGTAGCGGACTACTGTTTGACCTAACAAAAAGTAGCCCGCTATACAATATGGCGGATGACTTTTTGCCTGCCATATGTCACGTCAATCCTAATCCTGTCACGACTGTTACGACAGTCCTATCCCTCCACAGCGGTTACGACTGTTATTTTGTCCTTATCCAAACCGTCCGCTATATTGTATCGCAGACGATCTTCTGTCCAATGCAGTATAAAACGGACTACTCTTATCATTCGCGATACAATGCAGCGGACGGTCCATATATATAAGCATAAAAACCTAACTTCGAAACTCTTTTCCAATCGTTCTACACACAAATTTTTTTCAGCAATGTTGGCAAGGAGATCCTTGCAATTTCTTCCCAACAAATCCTTTAATCGTCTTATTAATCACGTAAGTTCACAAATCTAGAGTTGTTATGAGTATTGCACCTTTTGCGTGGTTTTGATTATGTATTGAGCATGTGCTAGAGTTAGTAAAATCCGACTCCATGTGTGTGTGTGTGTGTGTGTGTGTGTGTGTGTGTATATGCTAGTGTTGTGTGTGAGCATGTGCTAGCGTTGTGTGTGAGCATGTGCTAGCGTTGTATGTATTATGCATATGATAGCATTGGTAATTTGCGAGTGATTGATAAAAGCATTCCAAACTCTACGTTTCTGCATAATCTCAGCTGCAAAAAAATGGACTTTAACACTGGACCAGAAGATCCCTCCGTATATTATACGACCAGCAAAACCATATCAGTACATCTATCTGAAATGGACAAATAAGATACTTAATTTTTTGTTTATTTTCTTATTCTCACGAACGTTGTATACCGTTTGGTTTGCTTAAATTGTATTTATTAATTCGTAGGAAAGAGCAGTCATCAACACAGTAGAAGTATCCAATAATTTGGGACTTTGAAAACTAAACAAATACCAAAAAAATATTGCTGCGTGGAATTTGGTTTGGGGGTTTAACGCACGGAAAAATCTTTCAACAACTTGACCGGGCCTTGATAGGTGCCCTTGTTGAGAGGTGGAGAAGTGAATACGTTTCACTTCCCTGTTGGAGAGATGGCTATTACCCTAGAAGATGTAGGGTTCATCTTAGGGTTACCAGTGACAGGGGGGCCAGTAATTGTTTCTCCGTTGGAAGCAACGAATAAGAGCCGCTAGGGACTTCTTTACCTCCATACCTCAAGATCAATTTAGCACTGGTGGTATAAAGTTGAAGTGGTTGGTAGATACCCATAGCGTTCTGCCAAAAAACTATACGGATGTGATGCTTGTGTTATACACAAATGCTTTTCTCTTATGGGTGATGGGGTCAATTCTATTCCCAACGACGTTGAAAAATACGGTCAGCGTCAACTATTTACCGTTGTTGGGTAACCTGCAAGAGGTTGGGGAGTATGCCTGGGGTGCAACAACTCTTGCACAACTGTACCGAGCATTGCACAAGGCAACGAGGCCCGACACCAAAGCTAGATGTGCATGTCTCTCGCTATTGTAGGTATATCATATAAATATTGATTATGTTTTGGGTTTTTTAGTTGAATCGACAATAAATTCTGACGATACATATATAATTTGTCTTTGTTCTCAGGTGTGGTCTTATGAACACATTGCTACCGGCGCACCGAGGCGTAGGGACTGAACCGAGCATGTGTGGCCTCGGTTACGTGCTTGGGAGTATTGCCGGAGGCCGAGCCATTACCCGCGGAGAGATGATCCCCATCACAATAATACGCTCTATTGGGGGGAGCTCGGCTCACTATCTTTGGGCCAAATACATTGGGCACCGTACAAGCATTTCTAGCGACGGGTGACAGAGTCGTTCGTCTTCACGCTCTCCAGGTTGTAACGCACACCCCTAATCCACTTTGAGGTTGCGGAGTGGCAGCTCCCAGATCGAGCATTGCGCCATTTCGACTGGTCGTAGGGCTTGTTAGGTGATGCCCCAGATATGAGGATTAACCAAAACCCACCGGCTGTAGAACGGTTTGGCAAGGTGAATGCGCACGAATTGTGTGCACAAGAAATTAAGGTTTGAAATTCTTGGCAGAACACACTGGCGGCTATTGTGTCAGAGCCTGACCTCGTGATCAGCATCGAGCAGTACAATGAGTGGTACTACCGCATCATGTAGAAGAGAATAGCCCCGATAAAATTTGAACGAGGGCTGAAGTACCACCCTAGGGGCCAGATCAATGAGAAGTGGGCATTTGATCTCATAAGTTGCCCAATCAATGCTTTTAACTGGATTTAATAATTTTTGTTTTACATTCAATCTCGCCTATTTTCTGGTTATGCTTATTACTTCTTTGGATGTAGGTTAATGCCTCGCTCGTATTCTTCTAGAAGCTGAGTGAGCGGCAGGATCTGGTGAATGTCATAGGATTGGATCTTCGCCAACGGGTTCATGCATTGTCCCAAGTCTGCGGGGATTTTATGCGCCAGTATATGGGATCCGCACCAGGCCCTCCGGGAATGGACTATCCAAGGTGGCAGCCTCCCCTCGTTTTTGTTACTTTCGAACTCGAAACCACTTGTGATACCTCAGAAAATATCGAAGATTAATCTAACCATGAGTTTGATTAATTAAGGGGTGTTATTTTTATTAAGTAAGAATATGCTGGTGATGATTAAGTGTTAGGAAGCTAAACAGGGGATAAGTGTGGCCTTGGGGGTTAAAATGTAATCTTGAAAAGTTAAGGGGGCATTTTGGTAAATTACCACCCGGAGAGGGGTATTTTGATAATTTTTCCGATAAAATTTTTCAAAGGAATTTTTAGTCTGGAAAGGGTTGTAAAACACCTGAAAGGGTCAATTTGAAGCTGATTTGGGGTGTTGAGGTGGTGTAGCAGCCATTAGGGGGTATTTTTGATAATATGCCATGTTGACGCCAAATTTTAGGGAACGCACGTAATTCAGCATTTAGAGTGGTGAGAAGTGAGAAATGAGGTTAATCTGTTGAAATAATGAGATAGTGACTATCGCTAATGAGTTGTAAGCTAGGTTAAGAATCCAGTTATTGGATTGGATTAACAAGCTGCCGTAAGACGCAATAAATGATTAAATGGGAAGGGGTAGAATTGATAGTGCGTATATATTGAATGATGACTAACGAGTAGAGCATGATTTGACTAGGTGATGTAGCTCGTTTTGATAAGAGATTATGAGTTTCTTCGGCTATAAGCCAATTAGATAAGGACAATACTGTTCTGATATGCTAATTCATTGTTCGATTAGCATGCCATGTTGATGACGTGTTGTTGAATTCTTGTCGTTATGATTGGACACCGATAGTCATTATGACCTGTATATGCATATTTGAATTGTGCTATTGAGGACTTAGGATAAAATAAATTCCCTTGGTCCACCTATTGATGGAATTTAGCGAGGATAGTGAGTGTCCTAGTATGCTATGATTCGATTCAATTAGCATACCCAAAGTTAATGATGATGTTTGCGTAGGGGCTAGCATGTGGTTGTTGTGAGATGTCGACAGTCATTAATAGCCGATATCTCTTCTCTTTGAGAACACCATTGAGGACTTGTGGTAAAGTTCTCCCGAGTCTGCCCTATCATTGATGATGTTGTTGTTGAGGTCGTTGCGTGTTGTTGTGAAATGTCAGCACTTATTGGTAGTCGACATTTCTCTTTTGTAAGAAAATTGTTGAGGGCTTGCAGTAATCTTCTCCCAAGTCTGCCTGTTGATGATGTTATGTTGAACTCTTGTTGTTAGGTCTGAACACCGGTTGATCTTCTGATTCAGTATTCTTTGTTGAGTTGTGTTGTTGAGGACATAAGGTGGAATAAATTTTCCCTTAGGCCACCCTGTTGATGAAGTCTTGTTGCTTGGCTGTAACATGGTTAGGGAAAGCACTCTAAATGAGTTTCCTGGTTGTTGATAGTGTCAATTCTATTTACTTGAGACTGAGATGAACATCCCATAAAATGGGACATCAATATGAGGAGGATGACCTGTGAAATAAGATCACTGGCAAAGAGGATGTAGGGCGTGCGAGTCGAGTCTGTCATGTCTGATCAAGTCTAGTCTGTCGTGTCTGAGTTGCATTGCATTTGATTTTCTTTTGATGTTAATGATTTTAATGACTTGTATTTCGTTGATGTTTATCTTTCCAATTTCCTGTTTTAGTGTTCACTTGCATAGTCAGTCAGTCAGTCTTGTCCATGAGGAGGTGGCAGTAATGCTGTTCTGTTAGGCCTTAAAGCCGCTCAGTCTAACAAAAGAAAAATTATCGTTTGACAAGTTATGTTGATGCTAAAATTTATTGACTACTCTTGATTCATGACTATCGTTGAGATGATTATTATTCCTCCATGTCTCTTGAATTATTTGTACACGATACTCCTCGTGTTGTCTTTATTGGGCGATTTACGCTCATTCCTTATGTTGTATTGTGCAGGTTATAAGGTCGATCAAAGAGAAACAAGCTAGAAAAGTTGAGCAAGGGAATAAGTTGTGTGAGGTAAGACAAGCTGGAAATTGTGAGATAAAGATTGAGCTGCGAGGTTGATAAGAGTCACACAACTACAGTCGTATATTACGTTGTAACCATTCATGTTATTTAGAGACTTGAAAGTCTTCCGTTGCAGTATGATGTATGTTTGTAAGAAATTTTTTTATAAGGACGCATTTTGGAGCATCTATTAATGATGTATGAGTATGAGGATGTAGTTTCTCTATATTCAACACAGGGTTTTAAATGTAATTATGGTCGATAACTCAGCCTGGTGACGTCACCTGGGTTGAGGGTGTCGCAAGTTGGTATTAGAGCTTAGGCAAATTATTTGTAGACTTTCGAAGTGTCTAGTGGAAGGCCTAAGTTGTCGATGAGAGAAGTAGAAGAAGAATCTTGATGATTTGGCTGAACTAGGAGGATGGTTAAGATATGTGGGTTGAGGTTGGCTAAGGCATATATATTATAACCTCAGCATTCCGGCTATTGATGCTGGAATAGAACAAAGAGTTGGTTGACCTAGTTTTAGAAGAATGGTTTGATGATGATAAGATTGCGGTCTCGGATCTAAAAAAAAAGGATCCTGACGAGGACGTATATGACATGGAATTAGAGTGAAGGAACTGGATAAAGTTCCAGTACGAATTGAAATAAGAGAACATGTTAAAGAGATGGATAAGGTTGTACACTTTTATTGTGTAAACCTGGAATGAAGATATGAGGAGCAGAGAGTGAGAACGTGTAACGTTTTGGTGGACTTTTGGAAGAGAAATTACTTCTAAGTAATGAGGAAAAAGAGACTGATCGATGAGTCAGTTTGAGTCCCAAATAGCGATGTTACTAAACGATAAAGAGATTGAAAGTTGAATGAGAGGACAGGAAGTAAGTATTGAATTAAAATTTAAGGGAAACGGTGGACGCCAGTATGCGGGTCACTGGGAAAAATCTGACATGTTGTTCGTGATTGCCCTCTTGATAGGGCAATGCCTGAAGACAGACAACAATTGATTCTAAGAGAGAGTCATTGAAGCCTGAAATTGTTAAAGGAGCATTATGGCTTCTCTGAGGTTGATAGGGTGTACGAATAGGGGAGGAGTCCGCTTTTGAAATCGGACCTAAAGTTGTGATTGAGAAGGGAAAGGGTTATGGGGAACTAGTATTATTTACATACTATTGTAGAAAAAGTTTGTTTAGTGATGAAAACCATTAGCTGTTTGAGTGTGCAGGTTAATATTATGGTGTGCAATTTCAATTATGGTGATACTTCTTCCTCGGAAAGAGAGAGAGAGGGTTCCCCGTCGAGAAGGGCCCTCAATAGAAGTGATTATGGTGAATGTTGAGGATGTAAGTGGAAGAAATAAGCAGAGAGTTGTATTAGGTCAAGAAGACCTTAAGGAAGAGCAAGTGAGACTTCTACAAAAAGATTGTGGGAGTTTTAACGGTACAACTGGTGGCTGGTATTATGACAGCCCCAGTAAAAGGAAGTAAAGAATGTAGATCTTAGAACTTTCTGGATGCCCGCCCGGGTAAAATCCCACAGAAGGGAAATGGTCTAGTGTAGACAACTACGTGATTTTGAGAAATGGAGAAGATAGTTGAAATAACAAGATGTGGGAAAACGTCAAAAAGATGATTTTCGCTGGTCATATGTACAAAAGGAGTAAGTTGTTGAGAACGGGCAAAACAAGTTAAGGTGGGTAGCTTATTTGGCCTGCGTTGCCCAGAATAGGCACAAGTAACATGTTGATGATAAATATTTTTGCTAAAATTGCAGGGCAAGTTAGAGACACGTTTCTCGTGCTAAGAGGAAGGATAGAAATGCGGACAAGGATGTCAAGGAATTTGGTGAGTTGGCCTAATTGCCATCATCAGACGATGACAGAAAAATGTGAAAAGTGGGATAAATTAGGAGAGTTGGAAAATAATCCTTAAAAAGGGACAGGTAAGAAGGTTCTCATGGGGAATTACTACGGGAGTAGTAGGAAAAATCAAGTGATGGAGGCAGAGAATGAAGAGGCCTGGGAAGAAAAAAAGGAGTAACGACAGAAAGAGGTAGAATCTAGGACTGAAACTTGAAAATTTGAAAGAATTGTAAGAAGTAAGTACATGATGAACATTCCGAAAAAAGTTCAGGACAAAGAGGAAGAGATAGAAAATGTAAATGGTGTGAATTGAGGCACGAGGGTGTGGAATATGCTAAGGCAAGTAAAGCATGTCTTAAGTATTCTTCCCAACCTATTCTGGTTGCACTCAAAGGCCCACCACGGTCCCATTTTCGCGCGACACGTCATATATTTGTCGACTGATCAAAATGTGCATGCTTCGATCACGTGCATTTTTCATTAACTTTTGCACGTCTAAAATTATTTTGTCGCCAATGTAGCGACGACACTAACGCTTAGTAAAATGAGCGGAACAAGACGTGGCGTGATCCTCGCCCTAAGGGGGTCGGCCACCTCCCTTGGCAAGGGGGTCGGCTAACTCCCTGGGCAAAGGGGGGTCGGCCACCTCTTTTGGCAAAAAAGGGTCGACCACTTCCCTTGGCAAAGGGGGGGGGGTCGGTCACCCCCACCCGACGGGGGCTGCTGCCACCTTTTTCTTGTGCCCATGCAAATGCACCGTGGTTCACAATACTCACTCATCATCGGGACTGTACGGTGCCCGTTGTTGCGCATACGCTGTAGCCGCATTGACTGTCGCTTGCGCCCGCATGCCATCTCTGACATTCTGCCGCGCTGCTAATACAGCCATGCCCCTGGCTCTCTGTCACACTACAGTTCCCCCCGACACCATGACCGCGCCCATGCGCCACTCCCATGACAAGTGCCCCCGGCACCAGGTATTGTCTCGCGACGGTCGTCGCCGCACCCGTGCGCCACAATCATGTTACAGGCCCTGGGGCACCACTCTCATTCACCACACCATGCGCCCCCGCCATGGACGTGGAACATGCTTCGACCCACTCTCAGGAGTGTGGAGCATTTCGAGGGGCTCCGCTTGTAGTGCTCCGGCATGAAGACCCCTCACAGCAGGATGGGCTCGCTACCCTAGAAGCCTTCGTTGTCTACATTCTGGGGGGCTCCGCTCGTAGTGCTCCGGCACGAGGACCCCTCACAGCAGGACAGGCTCGTTAAAACAAAGCTATCACCGCCTGGGGTGACTTGCATGACAGTAGGCACATCTAAGCTACGACCACGTCCACTCTCGTTACCAGTGATCATCGGCGCCCCCAGGACGATGACCCCCGGGTCACTCCGAGACGGGAGCAGGTCTTTGGATGGCATCTCTCCTAGTCCACCTGGCAGTTGGTCACAGGGGCAACCCTCGCCGTTGTCAGGTTCTCTACTCGTCTCATGACGCACCTTGTGGGATTCAGTAAGGGCTTGGACCGGTGGCTGGGGCAACGGGCTTACTCTGATTATGCTGTCACGGTGTCTTCAGTCTTCTCAGACTGGTAGAGCGACGCTGTGTGGGGCGAGGAAGTACAAATTTGGGAACCGACAGTCCGACTAAGAACCGATATTTGTGGACCCCCTGGTGACGTGTCACTCCCGGGGAACAACACATGTTAGCTAATGACATATTGATGACACTGGTGTACTTTTCTCAATAAATAGGGGACCTTGGATTCATTTTCAAGAGATTCTCTCATTTGGCAATTTCACTTTCTCTCTCTAAAACTCATTCTCTCTGGAATTCTAGAGAGAGAAACATACTTGGACCCCTAACATTGGATACCTGACGCTGTACCCTAACTTGGACCCTAGCTTAGATTGTCGACTGCCGGACCCGTTCGTCGCCGCCTTGTCTCTGTAGCACTACCAGCCCTCATGGCCTATCTGGGGAGCCTTGCTCTCTGCCTTTTCTTCCACCCTCACTGTCTCTCACTTTGCATACTTTGAAGCTGACTCGGACTACAGCCTTTGTGGCACCTCCACGTAGGCACGAACCCACTTTTCGCGACATCATTTTGGCCACTCCGCTGAGGAGGTGAGCATCGTATTGCAGTCTACTTGTCTTCCACACTTAGGCACCATGCATATGAAGTGGAGGACTACCAGTTCAGCCAGCCAAGGCCTTATTCCCACGGTGCAAGAAGAGGCCTACCCTGGTGATCAAGAAGAGACAAGTGCCGCACGACACCAAGGTCAACCCTCAATCGCTGCACCTAATGTGCAAGTGGTTGTCAATGTAGTCATACAACAGCTTACTCCGACCATCACCAATCTGCAAGATTCACAGACCACTCTATTAGCCGCTGTTAGGGAGATGCAGAAATCCATACAGGCGTTGGCCTCGCAGCAGGCCGTTCCATTAACCCAGCCTTCAGGACCCAGGCCAGCTCCTGATGTCGCCCAGGCCACAGTGTCGCGACTACCGCCGCCTCAAGTATCCAGAACCTTGGCGGTAAGGCTCACGATACCTTCACCACCTATCGCTGACATACCTCCTCCTGCAGTGCCATCACATAGACCACAAGCAGACCTCGGGCCGATGCTGCAAAAGATTCTTCATGTTGTCATGCCTCAGCATATGCCAACCCGAAGTTCTTCCAAAACGCACGAATCCATTGAGATGAAGCCTAACCCCTACCTGACTGAACAACATCAAATTACTGGCCAAGTGGTGGACATGTCTCGCCCACCCACCCATACCCTGTACAGCTACTGCCACCACCCCCTGTCATATCCCAACCCTCCCCTGCTCCCGCTCATCAAGTTGCACCATCTGGGGGCTTCGGGGCTCGCGGCCCCAACCAGCCATCACCCTTCAACTAACCATGCATAACCATCCCCCAATTAAGTCACCCAATTAGACTTGGAAGCACTCCTCCACCGCTTGTCCCAGCATTCTACACCTGAATCCTCAACCTGGCTGACAGGCCATGCCCCATATGCTGATGATAAAGCCATCACCCTCTTCCCCCTTAAATACAAGCATCCAGCTTTTGTGCTCTTCAACGGACGTGAGGGCAACGCCTATGAGCACTTAATAAGATTTGCAGGCTCATTGGAACAATATGGCCCTGGAGATAGTTTGAAGTTGAGGAATTTCACAAGTTCCTCAGGCTTGGCATATACTTGGTACCACCAGATCCCTACGGGGACTGTCCATTCTTGGAGTGAAATGGTCCAGCTTTTCTTCGACAAGTTTTACTATGAAGCTAAACGAGTCACCATTGTTGATATTGCTGGCATACGCCAGAACCTGGGGGAGGATTTGAACAATACGTACACTACATCCACCTCAAATGCCTCGAGTGTACGGACTTCAGCAAAGATGAAACATTGGTCCCGATATGCATCAAGAATATGAGTGACGTGTATCGAGTGCATATTGAGAACTTACAATTGAGGTCGTGGGTACCCCTCAAGGAAACTACCTGTCGTACTTACGAGTCGGTTGGTCCAGTCAAGCCGTGGAAGCCTCGACCGTAAAATGCACTCTTCGTCTTAGCAGACACCTCCGGCACTCCGAGCAGCAACAACATCACTAACCGCGGCAACTATAGTAGCTTCAAGCGTCTGTCCCACGATACGGACCGACGCCCTGACAAGCGAAGAAAACAAGAACCTGCCCCCGAATACCCATGTGATTTGAATATGGTGCAAGAACTTTTGGCAGAATGGGTGGCCAATGACCCCAACTTCCGTCTGCCACCCATGCAGACGAATATCATGGAAGTGGATAAAGCCAAACCCAACTACTGCCCCTACCACCGGGCTCTCGGACATTAACTTAAGCACTGCAATGGGCTGTGAGACATTTTCGCAAGGAAGGTCACTGCGGGCGACCTAAAGCTAATGAAGAACAATGATGAGCATGGGCACCCTTACTCATTGAACGACAACAATAATAGGAACCATCAGGTTCTCATGGCGGTCACTAACCAGGTCGAGCCTGTCGTTGTGGAAGCCTCGACGGAGACTGTCCCCACCATCGTACCTCGTGTACCTTTGGCTTGTCAATCGTCATCCTCTATTGGATAGATGTCGACAATTAAAGATTTTTTTTGATGAAATGGGGTTTTCACCCACGGCACGGTCCTACCTCTCCAATTGTCTAATTGAGGTTACCACATGCCTCGGTCCCGAATGCTTCGCTGCCTAAGCCGAACTCAGACATATTCTTTCTACCGCGTTGGTTTTCTCAAACGAGGACTCACCATCTGTCGAACACCACAATCGACCGTTGTTTCTCGAATGCTCTATCAATGGCACGGGCTTTCACCGTGCCTTAGTAGATTGCGGGGCCTCAGTTAATATCATCTCTCTCATTACCTTACAAAGGGCTGGCATTCCCGCAAGGAAGATCATCCAAAACCCTATCCAAATCTCTGGCTTCGGACAGGGTCCCTAATCAACTCTCCTGCATATCACTGTCGACCTCATGGTCAGAACCGTCCATCGCGACACTGCCTTCCACGTCATCGACAGTGAGCCTACCTTCCACCTCATGCTTGGCCGACCTTGGATCCATGTTAACAAGGCCATTCCCTCCACGTACCACCAGTGTGTGAAACTGGTGGGCGGTCCTGCGGGACATGAGGTCGCTACCACAATCCCGTCACAAGGGCCCCTTAGAATCTGCCGAATCTTACTGTGCTGAGGCCTCTTTCTTCACTGAACTCACAGAGGATGGTGAGACTGCCACTCATATTCACTCGACCAGGCTGCCCGACTGGGACGAGCTATGTGGTAACAAACCCCCCAAGTCCAAAGCCAAGAAGAATGGTACAAATAGAGGGTCACCCTCGATGACCTCGCTAGCTACAAAGCCTCACTCCGCGCCTGCATCTCCTCAGCCCAAGAAACAAAAGGCTTCACTAATATTTCAGCGCATAGTCCAAAACAACAAGGTTATCTACCAATTATGACGGTGCCGGGGGGGCTCAGGTGGTCTGGCATCTGATCCCCTCAATCCCAACCCACTTATGAAAACCCAATGTTGCTGCACGGTCGAGCAATGCCCACCAGATCACAAACTCACCCCCAGTGCCGCCCCTCCTTGTTATGAAGACGGCCCTTGACTACAGGCCAAAGACCTTAAAGAAATCAACCTGGCTCACCCAGGCAAGGAACCACGACTTACGTACAGTGGCACAAGACTAGCCCCGGGCCAAAGAAAGGAATTGGTTACCCTCTTTCGTGAATATAGTGATGTATTGGCATGGAGCTACAATGAAATGCCAGGGTTGGACCCTGCTTTGGTGACGCACCACCTCAATATTGCTCCCAGGTCAATTCCCGTTCAACAACATTTGCGGACTTTCTGTTCTGAGCTCGAGTTGAAGATTAAGATAGAGACAGAATGCCTTCTCCAGGCTGGCTTCATTGCACCCATTACTCATCCCATATGGTTGGCCAATGTTGTCCCCATACAAAAGAAGAACGGCCAAGTCCGTGTTTGTATTAACTTTTGGGACTTGAACAAAGCATGCCCCAAGGATGAGTTCCCATTCCCCAACATTGATATGCTTACGGAGGCCGCTGCCGGACATAAAACATTGTCTTTCATGGATGGCTTTGCTGGCTACAACCAGATTCAAATGCATCCTGACAACTATGCCAAAACAGCCTTTCGAACGCCCATGGGAAACTTTTGTTGGAAAGTCGTGCCCTTCGGCCTCAAGAATGCGGGTGCTACCTATCAACAAGCAATGATAGCCATCTTCCACGACATGATACACCGTACAGTGGAAGACTATGTCGACAATCTTATCACCAACTCTACAAAGGAAAGTGATCACCTCACAGACCTGTGCGTCATCTTCGATCGTTGTCGTCAATAAAACATGCAGATGAACCCGTTGAAATGTGCCTTTGGAGTCTCCTCTGACAAATTCTTGGCTTTCTGGTCAGTCGATAGGGCATCGACGTTGACCCGTCCAAAGCTGCCTCCATCCAAGAGATGCCTCCCCCCAAGAACACCAAACAGTTAGAAAGCTTCCTTGGTAAGGTTTCTTACCTTCATCGATTCATTCTCGCCTTGGCCGAGCTGATTGCGCCATTCCAGCACTTGATGCGCAAGAGCGCCCCGTGGCGTTGGGGTGTGCCCCAACAGCTCACCTTCGAATAGATCAAGTTAGTCCTCATGTCGCCGCAACTATGGTAGTGCCACAGTAGGGCATCCCCTTATTACTTTACTTAACCTCCACGCCCAGGTCCATAGGCGCTCTGCTTGCCCAAGAGGTGGATGGGGTGGAGCGTCCTGTTTATTATCTCAGTCAATCAATCAGGGGACCTAAAGCCAATTACTCTGAGATTGAGAAGCACTATCTCGCCTTGGCCTACGCCTCATAGAAATTTAGACATTACTTTTTGGCGCACCAGATCACACTTATTACCAAGGCTGATCCACTCCGGTACATGCTCACTTGCCCCGCCTTGTCTGGTCGACTCACCCGTTGGTTGTTGCTCATGGCCGAGTTTGGCTTATCTATCAAGAACCCCACAGCTTTACGTAGTCAAGCCCTTGTAGATCTCTTGGCCTTCTTCCCGCGACAACATTATGAACCGACCTCGGATCAATTACCTGGAGAGGAGACAGCCTTGATCACCGATATTGATGAACTGTGGACGCTTGAGTTAGACGGCTCAGCCACAGGTAAAGATCTCAATGGTGCACCCCTCCGGCAAGGGGGTGTCAGCATCGTCCTTGGACACCCAGATGGTGTTACCACCTCTCTCTCATTCAAGCTTGCCTTTCTAGTATCTAATAACAAAGCCGAGTACGAGGCACTTGTTATTGGCCTCATGCTCGCCATCAATATGGGGGCTAAAGCCTTATGTGTGAAGGGCGACTCGAACTTGATTATGAAGTAGGCTGACAGGGAGTTTACAGTCAAGGAGCTAGCCTTGGCACCTTATCGTGCCTTGGTACAACAATTAGAAGGAAGACTTGCCTATGTCCAGTATGAACATCACAACAGGTGCCACAACAGACATGCGGACAGTTTGGCCATCATCGCTTCAAAGATAAAGGTTGACGGAGAACAACGGATGCTAAATATTCTTAAGCGGACCAAACCTTGCACAGCCTTGAACTTGATATCGAAGGACACCACCACCGACGATTGAAGGCAGGCGATCGTCGATCAACTCAGGGAACCGTCTCTTGCTCATGCCTCTACCCTCACAGACTTTCTAATGTTGGGCTATGTTCTATATAAACAATGTCCCGGAGGCACTCTAGCCTGGTGTTTGTCACCGGGAGAAGCACGACATAAACTTGAGCTTGGCCATGAGAAGTACTGCGGCCTCGACGGTCCTCCTATATACCGTCGCCTACAGCGCATGGGCCTCTTCTGGCCAACCATGGCCAAGGATGCTTCGGATATGCAACGGGCTTGCCCCGAATGCCTATATGCACTAGATAATGTGGAAGCCCTCATGATCAATGTTGAGGGTGACTGGCGCCAGCCTTTCATCCAGTACTTATCCTTTGGGATTCTACCTCCTAACCGTAGCTCAGCCCGCTTTCTCAAACGAAAATCGATTAGGTATTTTATGACGGAGGGTGAGTAATTTCACAAAGGTTTTTCAGGACGCACCCTGCAATGCCTATAGGGTGCCCAGACAGTTCAAGTGCTTATTGAAGTTCATAATGGAGAATGTGGGGAGCATCAAGGATCTCAGAAGTTATACATGGAATTGTTACTATTGGGTTACTACTAGCCGACAATGGAGTCTGACTCCATTTCCCATGTCCAACATTGTGAACTTTGCCAATGGCATGCCGACCAGATGCATACACCGGCCTCCGACCTTCGCATGATTCTAGCCCCTAAGCCATTTCACTCTTGGGCCCTCGACCTCATCGGCCCCATCCACCCGCCATCCAAACGTCACATATGGATCACAGTCATAACCTAACGCTTTACGAAGTGGGTTGAAGCCATACAGCTTCGAAGAGCCACGGGAGGCGCTGTTGCTAACTTCTTACGCCATCAAATCTTCTGTCGCTTCGGCATCCCCCAGTGTGTCATATCCGATAACGGCACGCCATTCATTAAGAGGGACGTTCGAGCTCTTATGGAAGTATACAACATCAACCATGCCACTTCAACTCCCTACTATCCACAAGGCAATGGTCAAGCTGAAGCCTCCAATAAGACTCTACTCCACGTACTGTCACAGATGGTGCATAATGCTTGTGGGTCATGGTCTGAAAAGTTAAGTCTGGCCCTTGGGCTTACCGAACCTCCAAGCACACAGCAACGAAGGCTACACCCTTCTCCCTCGTCTACAGGGATGAGTGCATGGTGCCAGCTGAGATCGTCGTGCCCTCAGCCCGACTCTCCATCAGTAGCGATCTCAGGGAAGACGCAACCTGGATGGCTGCCCTTGAGAGCCTTGATGAACGAAGAGCCATTGCCCTACGCTACTTAACCCTGACGACGGTCAGATCACGACCCCTTTCAACGGCCGCTACTTAAAGAAGTATTATGCCTAATCCATTGCGGAAGTGTTCCCCTCGCCCTCCCTAGCCACAACATAGCATATTCGCTCACATGGCATTTTTGTCTAGACATCTTTGTTTACAGACTTGTACCAATTGTTGATTTTTGACATGACTTTACGTTACTCGTGTAATGGCCTTTTGGCCCACGTACTATCAATATGATGTCCTTTTGTTCCCTCAATTGCTGTCAACCCGACATTTCTTTTACCCTATGCTTCCTACGTCACTTGCTATGGGCGGGGAAGGGGAAACACTCACAAGTAGCCAACCTACACAAGACATTCAATAACGATAAAAGCAAACAAATACAACATGTAACAACAAGGACCAATATTGGATGACGTGGCCGCATTGCTAATATCTTCAAAATATACGTGTACACCAATAGTTTATTGGCCACTATCGAGCGCTACAAATATGAAAAACAAAATACAAGCTATGGGAACCTGGACAACAATGACGCAACGGGGTGGGAGCTTAACTCCTGAAGTGTCTATCTCTCCGCCTGCAACTCTGACCACCCGGCATCAACCTCAGCCTGCCGTCTCCGCCACTCTGACTCTCGGTTGTCCACCTCACCATGCCTTTTCTCGGCCAGCTGCCTCTGTAGGTCAACAAGCTGCCTTTGTATGTCCACCACCTACTCATCAATCCTCGTCAACTCCCTAGCAATCTTTGCCCTCTCTGTCTCCAACCCTGTCCGGGGCCTCTCCAGCAATGTCTCCTGCATGCGCACCATAGCTAACCTCTGCTCCATCTCCCGGCTCTCACTCCTCAATCTCATGAAGTTCACCGGCCAATCCAATTGCACGCCTAAAGCTATATATGGTGCAAACTCAGCTAGGGACTGCGATATAAAATCTGACGTCCAGCCCGACGGCAGTATACTCTCAAACGGAAGCACCCACTCCACAAACCCGGCATAAGAAAACATCTGCAATACCATGATCACCGCCTTTACCCCCTCAAAGGTCTAAAGGAACGTGGCCTTCACCAGCTCCAGTCGGTGCACCATCTCGGTAGGTAGCTGCAGACCCTCCCAAGACGCCACATCCACCTGGCCGCTCGACGACCCTCTACTAACCTCTCCAGCCTCACCCCCATCGCCACCTGCCATTAACGTCTTCGATACTTCCCCAGCCGCCTGGGTACCAACACTCGCTGAGTACATTGCCAGCAGCGTCGTACCAGCCTCGATCCCCGACCCCAATAATGTGTGATGCCAGGAAAAGTAGGTTCGCAGTCGATGTGGAGGTACCACAAGGAATGCAGTCCGAGTCATATGCCAAGTGTGTTGATGTGGGACACAGCAAGGGTAGAGACCAAGGGCTACCCAGACAGAGCCTCAGGCTGGCAGTGCTCCGAGGGCGATGGCGCAAAGTGAATACACGATAACAATCACAGTTCGATGCTTAGGTCCAGAGTTAAGGTCCTGTATCTTTCTCTCTAGCATTCTAGAGTGAGAAAGTGAAAATGTCAAAGTTTCGTGAATCTAAAAATTTGAAGTCCTTCAAATGATTCTCAAGACCACTATTTATAGAGGTTGAGATGATGATGTCATCATGTGACATGTGGCGCTCCCTGGGAGTGACACGTGGCGCTCCCTGGGAGTGACACGTCATCGAGGGGTCCACAGCTGCCGGTGCTCCACGACAGACTGTCAAATTATATATTCACCCAGCCTGCCCCCGTACAGCGTCACTCTGTCTGTCTGGAAAGACTGGCTCCCACAGCGTCAGTGTGGCCAGAGAACCCCCTTGATCTACCCACCAATCCAAGCCCTTGTAGAGTCCAACAGGCTTGGTAGTGGTAGGGAAGACCTGACGCCTAACTGCCAGGCGGACTAGGCGTGATGCCCTCTGAAGACCAGCTCCCGTCTCAGAATGACCGGGGGTCCTAGTCCATAGGGGTGACGACGCAAGCCCCCAGTGCCGGAGCACGTAGGCCAGTAACGAAGACACCCTGGTAGAGATAGTGTCCCGAAGGAGTCGCCTATCCCACAGGTGATTCCTTGTGTCGGAGCACTTGGAGTGTGTCAAGGTAGCATCCCGGAGGAGTCGTCTACCCGACGGGCCAGGTAACATCCCAGAGGAGCCTTCTACCTGGCAGAAAGGGAGTTGAAAAGCTCCCTGACGGAGATAGTGTCCCGGAGGAGTCGCCTATTCTGTAAGCCGAGGTAGCATCCTGGAAGAGCCATCTACCTGGCCGACCGAGGTAGCATCCCGGAGGAGCCGTCTACCTGGCAGAAGGGGAGTTGAAAAGCTCCCTGGCAGAGATAGTGTCCTAGAGGAGTCGCCTATCCCCGCGGGTGAGTCCTTGTGCTGGAGCACTCGGAGCGCGTCAAGTTAGCATCCTGGAGGAGCCGTCTACCTGACTGGCCAAGATAACATCTCGGAGGAGCCATCGACCTGGTGGAAGGGGAGTTAAAAAGCTCCCTAGTGGAGATAGTGTCCCGGAGGAGTTGCCTATCCCCTTGGGTGAGTCCTTGTGTCGGAGCACTCGAAGCGCGTCAAGGTAGCATCCCGGAGGAGCTGTCTACCTGGTGAAAGGGGAGTTGAAGAGCTCCCTGTCAAAAATAGTGTCCCGGAGGAGTCGCCTATCCTCGCGGTGAGTCCTTGTGCTGGAGCACTCAGAGCGCATCAACGTAGCATCCTGGAGGAGCCGTCTACTCGACTGGCCAGGTAGTATCTCGGAGGAGCCGTCTACATGGTATAAGGGGAGTTGAAGAGCTCCCTGGGGGAGATAGTGTCCCGGAGGAGTCGCCTATCCCCGCAGGATGCTGCACACTCCAGAGAGTGGGTCGAAGCATATTCCAAGACCAAGGCAAGGTGGTGTGGTGCAAGGATTGACCAATGCAAGGAGCATGGTAGTGTGACAGAGAGCCAGGGAGCACGACTGTGTTAGTGGCATAGCGCATGGGCACGGTGGAGTGAGTAAAGTGCCGGTGGCACGTCTGTGTTAGTGGTGCGGCACATGGGCGCGACAGAGTGCGTATGGTGCCAAGGGCACTGTAGTGTGACAGGGAGCCAGGGGGCACGACTGTATTAGTGGCACGGCACATGGGCACGACATAGTGAGTAAGGTGCCGGGGGGCACGTCTGTGTTAGTGGCGCGGTGCATGGGCGTGGCAAAGTGCATATGGTGCCAAGGGGACTGTAGACTGACAAAGAGCCCGGGGGCACGGCTGTATCAGCGACGCGGCGCACGGGCACGGTAGAGTGAGTATGGTGCCGGGGGCACGGTGTGATGTCCGGGAGATAGGGGCGTCTGATCGACGGGGGTCTCGGAGTGACTTTCGGGCTACGAAGGTCGTGGAGTGATGTCCGGGAAAAGGGGTCGCAGAATGATGTTCGGGCGATGGGGGTCGCGGAGTGATGTCCGGGCAAAGGGGGTCGCAGAGTGACGTCTGGGCGACGGGGCTAGCGGAGTGATCTTCAGGCGACGGGGGTCGCGGAGTGATGTCTGGGCGACGGGGGTTGCTGAGTGACCTTCGGGCGACGGGGGTCACGGAGTGACATCTGTGCAACGGGGGTCGCGGAGTGACGTCTGGGCGACGGGGGTCAGGAGTGACTTCTTGGCGACGGGGGTCGTGGTGTGACGTCCAGGCGACGGGGGTCGTGGAGTGTTTTTCAGGCAACGGGGGTCGCGAAGTGACGTTCGGATGACGGGGGTCGCGGAGTGACGTCCGGGCGATGGGGGTCACGGAGCGACATCTGGTGTCTTAGCCCTTGAAGAGTAGTGAAGATGCTAAGTATGGAAGCCAAAAGCCAACCCCTTGGGGGAAGGCCAAGGCCAACCCTAGAGGAAGGCCGAGGTCAACCCCCAAGGGAAGCCGAGGTCGAGGCCGACCCCCAAGGGGGAGGCCAAGGCCGAGGCTAACCCTAAGGGGAGGCTAAGGCCGACTTCCTTCGGTAAGCGCCAAGGTGCGACGATGGGCGAAATGTGACGGTCGGAGCATGATGAGCAGTCGCGCAAGGATGAGCTTCTTGGTGACGAAGTCATGTGGAAAAAGTGAGAAGTGCACATGACTTGAGCGTGCGCCTTTGACAGGTTGGAAGCGTTGAATATTGCTTGTGTCTTGTGCGGATGTGTATGCAAAATGGGACCCCCAGTGGGCCTTTGGGTGTGACAAGAATAGGTTGGGAACATAAGCCCCCTACGTGTGGTGTGCGTAGAGGGGCAACCCAAGCCGGTGCCACACGCATAGTCGCAAGTTCACCCTTAGAAGAATTTCTGATGTTTTTTGGTTCGAGAGTTGTTGACGTTGTCCCTGCATGATGAAGGTGAAGAGTAGGTGGCTCGAGCCCCCTCATGCACCACCTACTGAAGCCTGAGTATGGATAGGAGTTGACACAAGGGCATGATGATAGGCAGAAAAGGCACGGGCGATGAGGGTCGTAAAATCAGTACCCGGGATTCAGACGATGGGCGTCAAAGTATTGGTGTCTGGGCACGGGCGACAGGGGTTATGAAGAAGGTGCGCGGGCGCTGGCGACGGGGGTCACGGAGGCGACGCCTATGTGACGGCGACGGGGTAAGTGGTTTCGATCTACCTCGCGCACCACCTACTAAGTACATTGATGTTCGGGGATATCATCATGAGGGGCGTGACAAGGGCCCGATCGGGCGTCGTGATGCTGGGTCAGTCCACGACGGGCGACGGGGGTTGCGGAGGTGCCTCGTGCACCACATACCAAGTACATTGATGTCGGGGGACATCATCATGAGGGGCGTGACAAGGGTGTGATTGGGCATCGTGATGCTGGGGCAGTCCACGACGGACGCTGAGGCGAGGGCAACAGGGGTCGCGGAGGTGGCGCACGGGCGACGGCGATGGGGTAAGTTGTTCGAGCTACCTCGCACACCACCTACCAAGTACATTGATGTCGGGGGACATCATCATGAAGGGCGCAACAAGGGCGCAATCGGGCGTCATGATGCTGGGGTAGTCCACGATGAGCACCGAGGTGCAGGTGACGGGGGTCATTGAGGTGGAGCCCAGGCGACGGCGATGGGGGTCGCTGAGACGGCGTGAGGGCATTACGGAGTCGGTGCCCAGGCGACGGGCGATGCACGACGGTCAATGTTGGAATTTTTTTTGAAGTGTTGGTTGTGGTTGTCGGTGTTCGGTCGTTGGATGAATGTGGGCAGGTCGAAGGTGGCGGGGTGGAGTTGAGTGTGGTGGTGGAGCCGAAGTGGAGAGAAGGGAAAAGGCCAAGTGAAATGGCTCTTGGATGCAGGGGGTTTGCCTTGGCTTTTGGGATTTTGGGAAGAAGGAAAAATGGAAGAAGAAAGAAGATGGGAAAGGATGGCGCGGCGGCGACAGGCTGTCATGGCCAGCCATGGGGGCGGGGGAGAGGAGGGAGGTAGGGAGGAGAAGGGGAGGGCCAAGGCCGGCTGACCAAGTGGCCGAGGCCGACCAAGGTGGGGGGCGGGGTGGGGTGATGGGCGGTGGGGAAGATAGAGGGGAGAAAGGAAGGGGGTCGGCCTAGGGAAAGGGGTGGGGAGGCCGAGGGGGTAAGGAGAGGCTTGGGGGATTGGATGGGGGGCGGGACGGAAGAGATGAGAGAGGTGGGGGCAAGAGGGAAGTCGCCGGCGAGGCCGACGTTGACCGGGAGTGGAACGGTAGGAGGCCGAAGGGGTGGCGGTGCTTGGAAAGAGGGGCGGTGGTGCTTGGAAGGATGGGCGGCGGCACGAAGAAGGAGAAGAGAAAGAGAAAGGAAGAAAATTAGGGTTACGGTTTGGGGGATGGATGTGGATCGGGTTCAGGTGGGTCAGGTTTCGGGTTGGCCAGGAATCTGGGCGAGGGAATGAGAGAGGATAAAGCGCACGGGTTGGGCGGGTTCGGGCGCGCGGGTTCTGCCTAGATCTGAATTGAATTTGAATTTTGAAATTAATTAATTATATAATTTTTTTTGCATCCCTAAGGAGGGCACCCCCAATGACATTTTTCATAATGTACAAGTTGTGGAGTGGGATGGTGGGAGTGAGGGGAGGAAAATGTTAGAGGGAGAGTGATGAGAGCATGAATGTTGGGAGTAGTGGGGAAGATGAAAAACTTGAAAAATTTTCTAAGTATAGAATGAGGGTGAGAGGGTAGTGCTCGACCACGAGCAAGCAGGGTGAGAGGGAGGAGTGCGAAGGGGGTGAGAAAATTGTCTAAGTGTTGAGAAGATTTCCCGAGTGTTGAACTAAGCCTAAGGAGATGGGGCATGAAAAATTTTTGTAACAAAATTTTTCTAAGTGTTGAGCTCGGACAAGGGTGCCGAGGGAGACTTCTGAAGGTGATCATCGATGATCGGTTGCGAAAAAAATGAAAATTTTTCTAAGTGTCAAAAAAATAAACAAGGGGTGATGATGTGACTGTAGTAGCGCGGCTCGAGTCACCTCACGCACCACGTACCAAGTCACTGCAATGTGAGGCAGATGGGGTTGGGAAGTGGCAAAGCCCCCAAGAGAGTGGGTGATGGTATCAAGAGTGGTGTCAGTAGGCCTGTGCAAGAGCCCTGTAGCTTGAAAATTTTCTAAGTCTGAAAAATGCAACTTTATTGATAACAAAAGATAAGCAACATGTCTTGGTACATGGGAGTTGAGTACATGGAAACTTGCAAAATGAAGGAAAAAAATACAAGTGTGGAAAATGCACTAGGCAGGCTAGGGCTTGGGCAGTTGGTTCAAATGTCTCGGGCTTAAAGTTTGAGCTCGCCAGATGCAATTTTGTCGGTGAAGACGAACTTGAGGCTCTTGCACCACTTGTGACTGTGACTGACTTTTCGATGATAGGGGCAGTAGTTGGGATGGGCTAAGTCTTCCGGAGTAGGTTCAGCGTCGGCATTGGGCAGGGTTATGGCATTATCATTGATCCATGTCTCGAAGAGAGCTCTTACAGTCTTCAAGTCACACGGGTATTCCAGGGCAGGCATTAGCTGCCTTCTCTTGTCAGGGGGTCTATCCCTTCCTTGGAACTGACGCTTACGGTCGTTGTCATCGTTACTGGCTGCTTCTGTCGTCATGGTCAAGGCAATATGAGGTTGGGGTTCTGGGGTCTTTGACGGGCCGACCGAGTCATATGTGCGTCGTGCAGCTTCCTTGAGATGTCCCCAAGATCGAAGTTGAAGATTTTCAAGGTAGACCCTGTAGGTGTCCTTCATGTTCTTGATGCAAATGGGTACAAAGGATTTCATCCTTGCTGAAGTCGGTGCATTCCAAGCACTTGTGATGAAATCGTGTGACATAGGTGTTGAGGTCTTCCTCGGGGTTCTGGCGGATTTTGGCAATGTCAACGATGGTCACATGCTTCGTCTCATAATAGAACTTGTCAAGGAAGAGCTGGACCATGTCGGACTAGGAGTGGATAGTACCGTTAGGAATTTGATGATACTAAGAGTAGGCGAGACCAGTCAGGGACTTGTGGAATTCACGAAGCGTCAAAGTGTCGTCCTCCCCATAGTGCGCCAGGGAGCCAACAAAATGGGTGATGTGCTCACGGGCATTGCCCTCTTTGCCGTTGAACATGGTGAATGATGGTTACTTGTACTTGACAGGGTAGGGCTTGGTAGCAAGGCTGCCAGAGTAGGGAGCATGGCCTGACAGCTTAGAGGGGGAGTGGGGTAAGGATGACTGTTTGAGACAGTGAAGGAGGGCATCAAAGTCATGCTTGGTGACGTATGACGCATGTGAGGGTTTGTGCCCTGTCAGGATGATTCGGGCACTAGGCCCCCAGATGGTGCAACCTGAGGCATCGAGGGGATGATGATGGTCAAGAGGGGTTGGTGGTGGGGAGGAACTTGTGAGGGCATGGTTTGCATATGGGTAGTGTCAGCTGTTGGAGGCCGGTCGTCAGGAAAGGTCGATTGGAGTAAGCCATGGGAATGAATTGTGTTTAAGTTTTGGCTAGTTATGTTTGGGTTAGGCTCTATCTCAATTGATTCGTGAGTCTCCGAAGTGCTTCGAGCAAAGGTAAGGCGTGGCGCCGGGGGCTGAGGTGCTGCGAGTCCTATTGTCAAGGGCCCAGAGGACCAAGGCAGTGGTGGTCGTGACACTAGGACCTGAACAGTGTCCAAAACTAGCCCAGGCCCTGACGGCTGAATCTGAGGGGGAGGGGCCAACCCTGGAGCTTGGGATGGCAGGGGGTGAGCAGTGGACACAGGGTGGGGAGCTCTAAGTCCTTGAGAAGTCGGTGTTTGTGAAGTCAAGACTTGGATGGATTTTTGCATTTCTAAGATGATAGCCATGAGAGCAGATTGAGAGTCTTGAAGGTCAGTGATGGTAGGAGTAAGGTCTTGGATTGTGGCATCGACGATCGCGGCCACATCGGGCATCCAACGTAGGGGGAGCCTGGAGTTGGTTGTGACTGGTCTCCTTTCGGTCCTCGAGGTGATGTTCCTCTTGGACAACTGGGTTGAGGCTTTGGCTGGTAGTCCTGGTAGTCCTGCGTTGCTAATGCATGGTTGCTTGGGGTGTGTCGGGCACGGGATGAACTGCACTGCGATGCTCACCTCCCCAGCGGAGTGGCCAAAATGATGCCAGGGAAAGTGGGTTCGCAGTCGACGTGGAGGTGCCATAAGGAATGCAGTCCGAATCAGATGCCAAGTGTGATGATGTGGGACAAAGCAAGGGCAGAGACCAAGGGCTTCCCAGACACAGCCTGAGGCTGGCAGTGCTGCGAGGGCGATGGTGCAAAATGAATACACGACGACAGTCACAGTCCGATGCTTAGGTCCAGAGTCAAGGTCTTGTATATTTCTCTCTAGCATTCTAGAGTAAGAAAGTGAAAATGTCAGAGTTTTGTGAATCTAAAATTTTGAAGTCCTTCAAATGATTCTCAAGACCTCTATTTATAGAGGTTAAGATGATGATGTCATCACCCAACACGTGGCGCTCCCTGGGAGTGACACGTCACTGAAGGGTCCACAGCTGCCGGTGCTCCACAGACTGTCGAATCGCATATTCACCCGGCCTACCCCGCACAGCGTCGCTCTATCTGTCTGGAAAGACTGGCTCCCACAGTGTCAGTGTGGCCAGAGAACCCCCTTGATCTAGCCACCAATCCAAGCCCTTGCAGAGTCCCACAGGCCTGGCAGTGGTGGGGAAGACCCGACGCCCAACTGCCAGGTGGACTAGGCGTGATGCCCTCTGAAGACATGCTCCCGTCTCAAAGTGACATGGGGTTCATAGTCCATAGGGGTGCCGACGCAAGCTCCCAGTGCCGGAGCACATAGGCCAGTCACGAAGACACCCTGGCAGAGATAGTGTCCCGGAGGAGTCGCCTATTTCGCGGGTGAGTCCTTGTGCCGGAGCACTCGGAGCGCGTCAAGGTAGCATCCCGGAGGAGCCGTCTACCCGAAGGGCCAGGTAACATCCCGGAGGAGCCGTCTACCTGGCAGAAGGGGAGTTGAAAAGATCTCTGGCGAAGATAGTGTCCCGAAGGAGTCGTCTATTCTGCAGGCTGAGGTAGCATCCCGGAGGAGCCATCTACCTGGCAGAAGGGGAGTTAAAAAGCTCCCTGGCGGAGATAGTGTCCTGGAGGAGTCGCCTATCCCCCGGGTGAGTCCTTGTGCCGGAGCACTCAGAGCGCGTCAAGTTAGCATCCCGAAGGAGCCGTTTACCCGACTGGCCGAGGTAGCATCCCGGAGGAGCCGTCTACCTGGAGGAAGGGGAGTTGAAAAGCTCTTTGACGGAGATAGTGTCCCGGAGGAGTCACCTATCCCCGCGGGTGAGTCCTTGTGCCAGAGCACTCGGAGCGCGTCAAGGTAGCATCCCGGAGGAGCCATCTGCCTGGCAGAAGGGGAATTGAAGAGCTCTCTGGCTGAGATAGTGTCCCTGGCAGAGACAGAGAGCCAGGGAGCACCATTGTGTTAGTGGCGCGGCGCATGGGCACGGCAGAATGAGTAAGGTGCCGGGGGCACGTCTGTGTTAGTGGTGCGACACATGGGCTCGACGGAGTACGTATGGTGCCAAGGGCACTGTAGTGTGACAGGGAGCCAGGGGGCGCGACTGTATCATTGGCACGGCGCATGGGCGCGGCGGAGTGAGTAAGGTGCCGGGGGCACATCTGTGTTAGTGGCGCGGCGCATGGGCGCGACAGAGTGAGTAAGGTGTTGGGGGCATGTCTGTGTTAGTGGCGCGGTGCATGGGCGCGGCAAAGTGCGTATGGTGCCAAGGGCACTGTAGTATGACAGAGAGCCCGGGGGCACTGCTGTATCAGCGGCGCGGCGCACGGGCGCGGCAGAGTGAGTATGGTGCCGGGGGCACTGTGTGACGTTCAGGCGACAGGGGTCGCGGAGTGAGTTCTGGGCGACGGGGGTCGCTGAGTGACGTCTGGGCGACAGGGGTCGCGGAGTGACGTCTGGGCGACGGGGGTCGCGGAGTGACCTTCGGGCGACGGGGGTTGCGGAGTGACGTTTGGGGGATGGGGGTTGCGGAGTGACGTTTGGGGGACGGAGGTCGCGAAGTGTCTTCCGGGCGACGAGGGTTGCGGAGTGACGTCCAGTGTCCTAGCCCTTAAAGAGTTGTGAACATGCTAAGTATGGAAGCCAAAGGCCAACCGTTGGGGGGAAGGCGAAGGCCAACCATTGGGGGAGGCCAAGGCCGAGGCCGACCCCAAGGGGAAGGCCAAGGCTGACTTCATTCGGTAAGCGCCAAGGTGCGCTGACGGGCGAAGTGCGACGGTCGAATCATGATGAGCAGTCGCGCAAGGACAAGTTTCTTGGTAACGAAGTCACGTGAAAAAAGTGAGAAGTGCACATGACTTGAGCGTGCGCCTTTGATAGGTTGGAAGCGTTAAATATTGCATATTGCTTGTGCGGATGTGTCATGCAAAATGGGACCCCCAGTGGGCCTTTGGGTGCTACCAGAATATGTTGGGAACAATGTGTCATGTCGTCGCTCCACACCAGACTGAAGCAGCGTCTCATGCTCTATCACTGGGGCTGTAAGCACAGCCTCGGGCTCAACTGGGTCCCCACGGTCACCTCCCACGACCCCTGTCTTCGTACCCGTCCACTAATACCCGCTGTCAAACATCAACGCATCACTCACTGGTCCGCCGTATAGGGCCTCCATCGTCGCCCCGACCACCTCCGCCTTATCACCCTCAGCTGGACTGCCCACCTCGGCTCAGTGTCTGGCTCGCTGCCTTCCTTGATAGCTTCCTCTTCAAGCTCCTGTCACAACACCCATCAGTCCATAGACATATATAAACTTACTCAAATGATATGGCTAACACAAACCAAAGGAAACAACGTAATTTACCTCGGAGTCCACCTTGTCTGATACGTTGTGCTGCCTCTTCGATCCAGATAGGCGTGGTGCTGATGTCCCCTCCCCGACCTGGCGAGCTGTCTCCATCAACCCCTCTCGTAGTGCCAACAACGGACCCTTGTCGGCCCCGGCACCCTCAGTGCATGAATAATCGGATCCTCGCCGCGATCTTCCCCAGGGGCATCCTCATCCTGCTCTCCGACCTCCTCCTCCGTCTCCCTCTTTGAGCTCACCACGGAGCTCCCGGTCACTAGTGCCAACATCCCCGACTGCCTCGCCACTGTGGCCGATATCAGACTCAATGCTCGGTCACATGCAAACACATCAATCTGCTGTAGTGTGCCTGACCGTTGTGCCAACCACCCCGCCCAGCTCTCCCGCAGCTGTTCCCACCACCTGGCATACTCAACCGTCACTGCTCCCGCCGTCTCTATACCAGGCCACCTCCACTCTGACGTCAATGCCGCCCACTCGCGCGCTCTATCATATCGTGTATACCCCAAGGCGGTCGTTACACTCCAGGGGTTGCGATACCCACATGGGGGCTCTAAGTCATATCCGAACGCCAACGCCAGACAGTCTGTGCTATATGTCGCCACATAATAATGGCACTCGGCAGGCTTCTCGCCATCATCTGTCAACACCGGGAACCAGCCCAAAAAATAGTCCACCAGTAGTGCAAGCTGTCCTGGCAACAGGTCCCCTCTCCTCCCCAAGCCTGTCGTCATTTCGTGCACGTGCAACCACGACGGCACCCCATACGATGCATGCATATCCAGGTATGGCCGCCGCAAGCACGCCTCTCGTCAGTCCAAGACCCGAGCCAATGGCCCATCCAGCCTCTTAATCCCTGCCATGCAAATGCTCATGACCCACTGCACCACATAGCCACCTGTCGTGACCTGCCTGGCAGGGTCACCGTCCCCATTGTAGGTGAAGGATGCTCGAGCGGGTATCCTGGCGGCCGATAATCTAGTAAGCACTCGTACAGATACCACTGCAGGAACATCCAGTCCACATACGTCGCCACCTGAGTGCCCATCTGACCGCTTCACGTCATTTAAAAACTGATCTAGCCATGAATATGGTGTACCGAGATACACGGGCGCCAGCTCGTCGTACTTGCCCTGCTCCATCCAAATAGCCAACAGAAACACACATGGCGCAATACCGTCCTCCGGTGTCCCCTCAAATACATACCTACAAAGCCAGATCAACAACATATATCAAAACATTTTATCCGAACATGTCGCTAATGGCAGCAGGCCATATTATCCCCCACGTCAACTATTTCAATTTTCACATAATATATGACACGCATGACACACAACATATCAACACATGCAATAAGACGACAATGCAATGCTTACCTCGACAGGAACATAGCCAAGAATGCAACCATCTCGTACCACTCATCCCCGTGATATGGCCCCATCACCAACTCCGCTGCATTGCTTAGCTTCTGTCCCGCCTTCGCCTGCACCGTACCAAAGAAATGGTGGATCCACCCATCGTATGTCCCCTTCTGGTGCCTCTTCGTCTCAGCAAGAATGTTTAATAACTGAGTCTGCAACAACCGCTCCTCCCCACTCAGCCGAGTCACCCGAGCATCTTCCTCCCCTTGCATAGGCAGCCCTGTTAGCATCATCACATCCAGCAGTGTCAGTCCGATCTCTCCAAACTCTGTCATGAACATATGTGACTGCGTGCTCCACCTCGATAGTAGCCGGGTCATACCCAGCATATTCCTGTACAGCTCCAAACCCCTCGCGGTAATGTCTATCTTCGACAGCAACCCCAACCTCTGCAACAACCCCATTCGCTCTGGGGACTACAGCATCTTCTCGCACCAAAAGACCCACCCTATCGGCATCGCACTATGTCTCTTGAACATCATAGGTGACCAGGGCATATCCTCCTTCTCCACCAACAACGCCGGTGTGTATCTCGGTGACATAATAGTTGCCTCCTCCTAGCTAGGCACATGGATGTACGGCGATGGCACCCGCGGCTCTTCTCCCATCAATGGACCACACCATGGCATCATGAAAGCTTCATCTGCTACCCGGATAGCCAACTCCTTCCACAGCTCCCGGTCTAGAACACACGGTACCACTCCCTTCACCCCCAGCAATGTGTTCGTCTTGTTCAGCTCTGGGTTATGTCTTCACCCCTCTGTCGTTAAATGTCAATGACACTCCTGACTCTCCAGCCGGCATCGATGCAGCATCATCTACCAACGGTGGTGGCGGTACAGGCACCGTCGTCATACTTCGCGATGGTCCCGACGCACTAACCGCTGCACCTCGCGGCTTCGCCCATATCTTCTGCCGCATTTTCTTCACAATTGGCATTGCCTCGGCCTGTGCGACGCCATGTTGAGCAGGTTGGGCACCCGGGGTGGTCGACCCCCCTACATGGGCCGACCATCTTCCTCCTTCCTTTCTTTCCTCCCTCTCTTTCCTCCCTCCCTTCCTTTTCCCCTTCCACTCATTCGCTGAGGCACCTCGAGGGGTCGACCCCTCGGGTGGCTGAGCCCCCTTGGGTCATCGAACCACCTCCCCTTTCCTCTCCCTGCCTCCCCCTTCCTCCTTTCCTTCCCCTCGCAGTCGACCCCGTCGCCGACCCCCTTGGGGCGGCAGACACACCGCCGCTGCCGACCACTTCTTTCCCTTCTCTCACCATCTTCTCTCTCTCTCTCTCTTACAAAATGAGTGAGTCTTATGCAAGACTCACCCCCTCTCACTTTATATAGTGGTGGGCCAAGATTCAATCTTGGCCACACATTTGAATTTCAAAAAGCCAACTTTCCCCCCAACATCCAACAACTTTATTTTTCAAACGGATAGTCCTATTTTCACGCTGCCTTAATTTTTGCGCTACTTTTGCTTCAACATTTTCAAAAAAATTATTCCATCTTAATCTTTTCGCTACCAAATAATATATTTTTCACGTGCTCTCATTTTTACGACACAACTTCTATTTTAGCGCTACCCTTCTCCTTTCTGTGATACACTACGAAACGCGTCTCATGACATGATAAATGATGATTTCGTTGGAAACGTACAAAACACTCACTGCCATATATTCCTAGACTTTACCTAATCGCAAGCTACATCGTTTATGTGTGCGACGCCTGCTCGGGTTGCCCCTCCTCGCACCCCACATGCAGGGGGCTTATGTTCCCAATCTATTTTGGTTGCACTCAAGGGCCCACCAGGGTCCCATTTTTGCACGACACCTCACATATTTGTCGATTGATCAAAATGCGCATGCTTAGATCACGTGCATTTTTCATTAACTTTTGCACTACTAAAATTATTTTGTCGCCAATGTAGCAACGGCACTAACACTTAGTAAAATGAGAGGAAGAAGACGTGGCGTGACTCCCACCTACTTGGTGAGGGCTGCTGCCACCTTTTTCTTGTGCCCATGCGAACGTACCGTGGTTCATGATACTCACTCATCTCGTGACCGTACGGTGCCCGGTGTCGCCCATACGCTGTCGCCACATAGACTGTCGCCAGTGCCTGCGCTTCATATCTGACATTCTACAGCGCCCATGCGCCGCGCCGCTGATACAGTCGTGCCCCCTGGCTCTCTGTCACACTACAGTGCCCCCCAGCACCATGACCGTGCCCATGCACTACTCCTATGACACGTGCCCCTGGCCCCAGGTATTGTCTCACAATGGTCATCGCCGCGCCTATGCGCCACAATCATGTTACAGGCCCCGGGGCACCACTCTCATTCACCACACCATGCGCCCTCGCCATGGACGTGGAACATACTGCAACCCACTCTTCAGAGTATGCAGATTCTGAAGGGCTCCACTCGTAGTGCTCTGGCACGAGGACCCTTCGCAGTGGGATGGGCTCGCTACCCTAGAAGCCATTACTATCTTTATTTCAGGGGGGCTTCGCTCGTAGTGCTCCGACATGAGGACCCCTCGCAGTAGGATAGGCTCGCTACCCTAGAAGCCATCATCATCTTTATTCCGGGGGCTCCGCTCGTAGTGCTCTGGCACGAGGACCCCTCACAGCGGGATAGGCTTGTTACCTCAAAGCTATCATTGCCTGGGGTGTCTTGCATAACACTAGGCACGTCTGAGCTGTGACCACGTCCACTCTCGTTATCGATGATCATCGACGTCCCCAGGACGATGACCCCAGGGTCACTCCGGGACGGGAGCAGGTCTTTGGAGGGCATCGCGCCTAGCTCACCTGGCAGTTGGTCATAAGGGCAACCCTCACTACTGTTAGGTTCTCTACGTGTCTCATGACGCACCTTGTGGGATTCAGTAAGGGCTTGGACCGGTGGTTGGGGCAACAGGCTTACTCTGATCATGTTGTCACGGTGTCTTCAGTCTTCTCAGACAGGTAGAGCGACGCTGTGTGGGGTGAGGCAGTGTGAATTTGGGAACCGACAGTCCAACGAAGAACTGGTATTTGTGGACCCCCTGGTGACGTGTCCCTCCCGGGGAACGACACGTGTCAGCTGATGACATATTGATGACACCGTCACATTTTTCTCTATAAATAGGGGACCTTGGATTCATTTTCAAGAGATTCTCTCATTTGGCAACTTTACTTTCTCTTTCTAAAACTCATTCTCTTTAGAATTATAGAGAGAGAAACATACTTGGACCCCTGACATTGGATACCTGACGCTGTACCCTAACTTGGACCCTAGCTTGGATTGTAGACTGCCAGACCCGTTCGTCGCCGCCTTGTCTCCGCAGCACTACTAGCCCTCACGGCCTGTTTGGGGAGCCTTGCTCTCTGCCCTTTCTTCCACCCTCATTGTCTCTCACTTTGCATACTTGAAAGCTGACTCGGACTGCAGCCTTTGTGGCACCTCCATGTAGGCACGAACCCACTTTTTGGGGCATCAAGTATGAGAGAAAGACACCAAACTAATGTTTAAGATGAATCAAAAGAGGCTATTTTAAATGTTAACAGCCAGTGTAAATTGAACGGAATTGCTCTAAAGGAGGGCGATGGTCATTGAAGTAAAAAGAAAAAAAGGGGTTTATGAGACTACGTATTGGCTATCAGAAGTTGATTAAGGTGACAGTCAGGAATAAGTACTCAGTACCTGACCTAGATGATATGTCGATCAATTGTTGGGTGCTAAGTGTTTTCTTTCTAAGACTGACCTTAGAATAGGTCATCACTAGTCAAGAACAAGGAAGGATGAAGTTGTCAAGATTGCCTTTAGAAACTGAGACAGGCATTATGAATTCTTGGGAATGTCATGTGAATTGATTAATGCCCCTGTGGCGTCTATGAATTTGATGAATCAAGTTTTTGAGAGCACTTGATCGTTGTGTCGTCGCCTTATTGGTGATCTTAGGGATGGTACAAAAGGCAAGGAATAACTTGTGCAATGGAAAATTTGACAAATTTTAAGAAAGCTAAGTTATATGTCAAAATCAAGGAAGGTGAATTTTGAAGTGAAAATCTGGGTATATGGGGTCGATGCAAAAGCAAGTTAGGAGATTGGGAAAAAGTTGAAAAAAGTGACAAATGGGGAATGACAAAAATTGGCGTTTGAGATGAGTAGCTTCCTAAGGTCAATCGAAGGCTACCAAAAAGTCATTGAGAATTTCTCTAAATCCCTATTAGGGAAAGTGACTCGATGGTTGTTACGCCAAGTTAATAAGAATGTGAACAAACTTGAGGTCCAGATTCGAGTAAGGAGAAAGGGAACCAACAGTCTGTTTCACAAAAAAAAAAAAAAAATTTGCGACCAATGCTTTCTAATCTAATTAAAGAAGCTTAAAGTCAAGAGAAATGGTGCTGAACTCTAGCGGGGGTTCGAAAGGAATGAAAAAGAAATTTTGATGGTGATGAGGATGGTAATTATGAATGTGAAGGTCAAATATGTGTTCCGCCTAATGACAAATGAAGGAAAGGAATTGTAGGGGTATTCATAGTTTGGGGTACTGATTCACTCAGGGGAGACGGAAATGAACCCTAAGTTACGGCTAAAATTTTGGTGGCCTAACATGAAGAGGGATATATAAAAGTTTGTATCCCGATGCTTGACCTGCTAACAGGTAAAAGTGGATCATAAGATCACTAGATAGTGGCAACCACTCTTTGCACCTGAGTGGAAGTGGGAACACATTATGATGAATTTTAGTGTTAAGGTTGCCACGAACAACTAAGAGATATGCATTCATCTGGGTTGTAGTGGGTAGGTTGACTAAGACGTCCCGATTTATTTTTATCTGGGAAGAATATTTTTCTTAACGACTTGCCCAAACTTATGTTAAGCAAGTGGTTAGTTGTTATGGAGTTCCAGTAACTATTGTCTCCGGCAGAGACGTAAGGTTCATCTTTAAAGTTTGGAAAGGTTTTCAAGAAGAAATGAAAACAAAGTTGACCACGAGGATGGCCTATTTCCTCAAACGGGTGGCCTACCAGAACGTACAATATAAATATTGTAAGAGCGTTAAAGGTCTGCATTATTCATTTTTGCAGAGCATTGGGGTGGATAGACACCCTTAACCAAAAATGTTGCATATTAATTTGTTGGAAGATGTTGAGTCCGAGGTTCATCGGACCGTTTAAAATCCTGTCTAGGATTGAGAAGACAACATACAAACTCGACCTATGTTCAGGGTTGAGTTAATTGCATAACGTGTATCACGTGTCAATGTTGAGGAAGTATGATCCCAATTCTATGCATGAGATCTAGTTGGAACAATTTGGAACTCGAGATAATATCTCGTATTAGGAGGCACCGACGAAGATGGCTGATAAGAAGGAACATGCTTTACGTGAATGTTGGTGGTAAAAGTTGATTGGGAAATGGAATGACAGACTGATTTTTCGATTGTTTCCTAAGACATCGGTGATCTCGTGGAAGAGAATTGGATCTAATGCATATTCATGTTTGCTATTGAATCCTTTCATGGCAATTGATAAACTCCCTCCTACAAGCATGCTTATGGTCGCATAATTATGGCCTACTCCAAATTATGATTTGCACTAATTCACCTTGTGTAATGAAACAGATAAGACATAATGAAGAACTGAGCAGGATAAAAGCAGCATATTTTATAACTTATGTTACTAGCTAATGGACTCGTGCAAATGCACGGGTAGAGACGTAATTTGGTCGGTTTGAGATATAATTTGTTTCTCATTAATCGTATATTATAATATAGTTAACAATACTTTCAATTGAAATAATAATAAATATAATGACTTTCGCTGCATCGATGCATATATATATATATATATATATATATATATATATATATATATATATATATATATATATATATATATATATATAAAATAAATCATAATTATCGAGATTACTCATGAATGTAAATTTCACGAATCAAATAAGCCACTACTTAATACGATTAGAATCATATTGATAAAAACTATGTAGAATACTGAAAATGTATCTCATTTTAGTACATCAATATGCTAATAGATTATATCAATGTATCTAAAACTACTATAAAAGTAAAAATATATTTAGTTTTCACGAACATTCTAATTTTCTAATTCTTTATATCCTCTTTTAATTATTACGTAACATGTATTGCTAGAAATAATATTTTACTAAGTGATTTGAGTAGAAGAAATGTCAAATGGAGAAAAACTTTAGCTCATGCCTAACTTATCGTACTTACACATATACCAAGAAAAAAAACTTTGTGTTTTATAAATTTTTTACTGGCTTCGAATTTAGATTTGTAAAATTTAATGGGGACATTCGCATATAGTTTTTATAATCGTTCAATTTTTTTATAAACTCAAAATTATTAATAATATTAATATTAAAACATACAAAATAAAGCATTCAAAAAGTAAAGCATGCAATAAATAGTCAATTATTGCACATCAAATTATAATTTTACTCTATTTTAAATTAATGTTAGTACAAATTTTAGTTTTGTACCAAAAAAGTGAGCTTACACATTCAAGAAATCAAACATATCTATATATATATATATATTTATTTATTTAATTATTAACCGTTGAATGAACTTTTTATCAATATTCTATCTAAGTAAATGTAGGCATTTTCTTCTTTTCCATTTTACATCATTGATCAACATTCTCATTTTATGGATGATTCTGATATAGTTGATGACTATTATTAAATTGAATACAATTGAGAGTCATTTGTATTAAAACTCATAAACGAAGGTAAAAAGGACACAAATTATTATTTAGTAAATATTTGGGTAGACTTAAATAACTTACTATAACATAACATGCCATGAAAGTTTGTAATAGAAAAAAAAAAAGCATGTGGAGCTAGTTCACTTACTTTCAAATAAACACCCTATAAAAAGGGATTATATAGCATTATGTATTAGCAATATATGTGTGTAATTGTTTTCTTCAAGGTCATGTTTGATGATTTTTTGACCATTCGATTTGATGTATTTTTGAAGTCTTTCTAGGACAATCAATTTAAACATATGAGTACAAAGTAGTACTAATGATTATCTTAATTAATTATAAAATTTTTAGAGTCACCACAAGAAAATATGTATTTTGCGACGGATTTTTAGCGACGGAAGGTATTCCGTCGCTAAAAAGGCCTTTAAGTGACGGAATATCCCGTCGTTAAAAATCCGTCATTTAATACTATTACCGACGGAAGCCACCGTCGGTAAAAGTATTTGCAGAAGGACTTTTAACGGTGGACTTTTAGCGACGGAGTTATCGTCGCCAAATTTTTTTTAGAAAATTAGTATTTTCTGAAGGTTTTTTAAATTATTTAAACGACGGAATAAAACCGTCGCTAAAAAGTCCGTCGGTAAAAGTTAGACCTTCACCAACGATTTTTTAGCGACGGTATTATTCCGTCGCTAAAGATCCTCGATATAAACCCACATCGGGTTTGTTTCTCTCACCGAAATTCTTCTCTCACCCACCCACCGACGTTCTCACCTCCGGCGACCCCTCTCTACGGCAACCCACCTCTGGAGACACCCCCGTCCCCCACCTGACGCCGCGCCACCAAGCCTTCCACTATCGCCGTGCCACAAAGCCCTCCATTTGTGCCGCGCGATGAAGCCCACCACTGCCAACGCACCACCAACGCCACCGTCGTCGTACCCACCTTAAGATCTGTATGTCAATTGTCCTAAATTAATCTTGTTGTTTATTTTTCAAAGTTGATTATCAAGCATTTGGCCATATTCAAATTTGTCTTCTCTGGCATGTATAATCTGATGTTGTTGTTAATTTGGACATTTGGCCATTATTTTGTCTTCTGAATTTGTTGATTATGAAGCATTTGGCCTAATTGAATCCTAAATTGAATGCCCTAATCGAATCGAACCCTAAATAAAACTAATTGAACCCCTAATTGAACCCTAACTTGAATGCCCTAAATTGAACCCTAAATTAAATGCCCTAATCCAACCGAACCCCCAATTGAACCCTAAATTGAATGCCCTAATCCAACAGAACCCTAAATTGAATGCCCTAATCCGACCGAACCCTAAATTAAATTTATTGAACCCCTTAATTGAACCCTAAATTGAATGTCCCAATTCAACCGTCCCCTAAATTGAACTAATTGAACCATAATTGAACCCTAAATTGAAGTAATTGAACCCTAATTAAACCCTAAATTGAATGCCCTAATCCGGGGTCGGACCCTAAATTGAACCCCTAATTGAACCCTAAATTGAATGCCCTAATCCAATCGAACCCTAAATTGAACTAATTAAACCCTAAATTGAATGCCCCAATTCAACCGAACCCTAAATTGAACTAATAGAACCCCCTAATTGAACCCTAAATTGAAGTAATTGAATCCTAATTAAACCCTAAATTGAATGTCGTAATCGAATTGAACCCTAAATTAAACTAATTGAACCTTAAATTGAATGCCCTAATCCAACCGAACCCCTAAATTGAACTTATTGAACCCTAAATTGATGTAATCGAACCCTAATTAAACTACTTGAACCCCTAATTAAACCGAACCCTAAATTAAACTATTTGAACCCCTAATTGAACCCTAAATTGAATGCCTTAATCTAATTGATAGATGATTTTAGGTTATTAGCTGTGCATTTGAAGTAAATGAGATTATTAATTGATGATTTTAGGTTGTTAATTGATGATTTTAGATTGTTAATTGCGCATTGAGCATGTGAGATATTGAGATTGTTGACGGAGGATGGGACCCAATTGGATTGAATGTGTGATTTTTATTGCATTGAGCATTTGAGAATTGAGAATTGAGATTGTTGACGGAGGATGGGACCCAATTGGATTGAATGTGTGATTTTTATTAATTTTTATTGCATTGGGCATTTGAGAATTGAGAATTGAGATTGTTGACAGAGGATGGGACCCAATTGGATTGAGATCTCCATTAGGTAGCACAGACACGGACACCGAAACAACATATTTTAGCTTTATACTTGTAGACAACTCTTCAATGGGTGTTCAGCACCTCTTCAATGGGTGTCCAGCACCGTGTCCGACTGTCCGGCAATTAAAAAATAAATCAATGTCTTCGAACACCCTATATGAGGTATCGGACACTTGTCCGGATGTGTCGATGAGGTGTCGGTAGGTCACGGACACCCCGTCCGATCGACATCGACACCGAAAAATGTTACATTTTTGCTTTATATGTGTGGAAACCTCTTGAAGGGGTGACGGACACGTTGTCCAGCATTTAAAAAATAAATTAATGACTTCGGACGTCTCCAGAGGTGTCGGTACGTGTTGGTAGGTGTCGGACACGTATCCGGAGGTGTCCGACACGTTTCCAGAGGTGTTCGACACGTTTTTGGATGTGTCGATGAGGTGTCGAGGTGTTGGTAGGTCACGAACACCGCGTCCGATCGACACCGACACCAAAATGTCACAATTTGGCTTTATACTTGTGGACACCTCTTCGAGAGGTGTCCGACACTCCTTCAAGAGGTGTACGGCACCTCTTCAGGGGTGATGGACACGGCGTCCGTCATTTAAAAAATAAATCAATGTAATCAGACGTGTCCGGAGATGTCGAACACCATACCGACACCCTATATGTCTTCGAGCCACGCCTGTACTGGAAGGACTGGGATGTCGCTGCGAGGGAGTCCCTATGGGAGGAGTGGCTAGTACGGTGAAGTATTTTTTTCAGCAATAGTATTTGTTTAATTAGAGTTTGTTTTATGTAGTTAATTTGTGTTATTGAATGCCTTACAAGAGGGGTTCACGTTTGACTCGCCTGAGCATCAGGCACTAGGGCAGCAAGCTTTCTTTGCTTACATCGGCAAAAATTACCGCCGATGGCTCCACGACGCAAGGGACCGAGTGAAGAAGATGCTGCCCGAGGGTGCCCCAATGACGGAGATGACGAGATATCCCCCACATTGGATATCTCCGACTGTATGGACGGCGATGATAGATCGGTGGGCTGCGGATCTAGGTTGGGACGCCAAGAGTAAGTGCGGGGCTGACAACAGACAGAACAGAGATCCGACGCACACGGGGGGGGGGGGTCGGTGCCACACGACATCGTCCGACACAAGAATGCGGTCGAGCACCCGGATCTGGAGGACGATGAGGTCATAGCTCTGACGTATAATCAGACGCACGTGCGGAAGAAGGACAAGGACGAGGCACAGAGCGGACGACTATATTTCAGATATTGCCCGGCGAATCGATGTGAGTCAATTTGTTTAAGTTGTTAATTTTTTGTCTTTCTATACTCAATGTCTGTTGCGTTAATTAATGCCCTAACATATCTTTATATCACTGTTTTTTGCAGGCCTCGTATGAACAGCTTTGGGGGTCCGAGGAGCAGTCCGGACAGCCATCAGCGTCCACTAGTACGGGTGCGAGTACTGGGGGTTGAAACGATGGCTGGATATGCCGGAGGCCGTCAATCGGCCGAAAGGCCGCATACGCGGCCTGCCTAGTCGGACTGCTCGTGCCGTGATAAGAGCGTCCTCACCCCCCACTGCCCCTCCACAGACACCGGCTCCTCGGCATCCGTTGGACGACAATGAGATAACACGCATTGCTACGGTGGTGTTGAGGATGATCAGAGAGCATGATCAGCAGGGTACCGCAGCTGGACATGCCGAGCCGGCCCCGAATCAGCAGGATCCAGATCCGGGACTCGCAACCCCTGATGAGCCCCTTCTCGTGCCCGGTCCCAGCTTCCCCCCGGCCCCCGCGCCCAGCTTGTACTCTTCTCCCCTCCCCTAACCAGCTGTATCTGGTTTTCAGCTTGTACATAATGAGTCTTTTTTCTGATTAATTTTACATATTTCTTTGTGTATTGATTATTGCTCGTTGTTGTTGAGGATTAATTTTTTTATAACAGGTTTGGACATTAGAAAAATAAAAAAAATATATTTTAAAATTTTTTGACTTTTGGCGACGGATTATATCCATCGCTAAAAGTTTTTTATTACTATCCATTTTTAGCGACGGATTATTCCGTCGCTAAATAAGACATTTAGCGACGGAATATTCCGTCGCTAAAATATTTATTCCGTCACTAATTTAACAAAAAAAATTAAATTAAAATACTTAAAATATAATTAGAGACGGATATTCCGTCGCTAATTAATAAATAAATCAATCGCAAAAACTTAAATATTACACGACGGATTTGAAAATTATGTCACCAAACTATTAGTAACGGGCTTTTATACGAGGAACTTTTAGCGACGGTAAATCCGTCGCTAAAAAATTTAGCGACGGATTTTTCCGTCGCTAAAAGCCTTTTCTTTTGTAGTGAGTGTTTTACAAAAATTTAGGATATGATTGAGGTTAAACAGTTACAATATGAAGACTAGTCTTACCCATGTAACACTTTGCAATATTGAGGTCAAACAATTAAAAAAGAAGAAATCTTTTATCTTATGAAGTATTAATATTAAAATTTCACATATGATTTTCATAATTTACCTAGGTGATATTTTGTGTTGTTGTTTTAAATTTTTTTTTGAGATGTTGAAAGTGAAATTTAAGGCCTAATATGTACATTTTATAGTTATTAGTTAACTAAATTTATCATAAAAGTGTCATAGTAGTTGATACAAAGTTTACAAAAGATTGAGATAGATAATCATATAATGTGAGGTTACTTAGTTAAAAATTAATTTGTAGAATAGCTTGCTATTTTTATATCTTAAAGTACTTTTGAAAATTTAGTCATATTAGGTTTTTTTTTTTTTGCGTCTATTAGAGAATGTGACATATAAAAGAGTTTGAGGTTATATAATTAAAACTAATTTTTTTAACTATCCTCTTTTCATGATATATCAAAAATACTTTTAAGTTTTATATGTTCTGGAAAGAGAAAAAATAGTTAATGTTTCTTATGTATACATTTGTCTGATTTGATTTTGTTATATTTAAGTACTTTTAAGGTGTTATTAGTCAAAATTCAAGGCCTAATAAGATATATATATATATATATATAGGGGGCCGATCCACATCTACCGGTGGGAAAATAAAAATTTTCCCACCGAACCGCAGGTAAGAGCAGCGGTTGGGAAAAAGGCGAACGGACACTGCATTAATGGCAAAAAAGGCATGAGGAAATGGTGAGAAAATGGCGAGAAAATGGTGAAAAGGAGAAAAAGGACACCAACCGCATGAAGAAGCAGCGGTTGGCATTAATATGCCCCTGCCACGTGGCGTCCCCCACCCCTGCCACGTGGCCCAACCCCATGGCCCTTGCCACGTGGAGTCCCCTACCCTTGCCACGTGGCCCAACCGCGTATACAACCCGCGTTTGGGGCGATGGCCCCTGCCACGTGGCGTCCCCCCACCCATGCCACGTAGCCCAACCGCGTATACAACCCGCGGTTGGGGCGATGGCCCCTGCCACGTGGCGTCCCCCACCCCTGCCACGTGGCCCAACCGCGTATACAACCCGCGGTTGGGGCGATGGCCCCTGCCACGTGGCGTCCCCCACCCCTGCCACGTGGCCCAACCGCTTATACAACCCGCGGTTGGGGCGATGGCCCTGCCACGTGGCCCACCGCATAAACAACCCGCGGTTGGGGGCGATGGCCCTGCCACGTGGCGTCCCCCCCGGTGATGCCCCACCTGGTGTCCTTCCCCTCCTTATTGTGATGCCACGTGGCGTCCTTCCCTCCCCCCATGATGCCCCCCACGTGGTGTCCTTCTGCCAAATTTTTTTTTTTGCCGCAGCCTTTGACCGCTCAATCACGGGTTTTTTTTCTGTCTTTTTTCTTCTCTCTTCCTCACTTTTTTCTCTCTTCCTCACTTTTCTCTCTTTATAATCCCCTCCCCCAAACCCTTCTTCTGCACTCTATCATCTTTACCAACTTCCTTCGTACTTCATATCTCACCTACATAATCTCCACAACAATACAAACCAAAAAAATTTATGCTAGAAGATCGGTAGATTTTTCTTTAAATACATCAAGTCACAACAAGTAAGTATTTTGAATTTCCTTATAATTCAATGTTAGGTTTATACAAATCAGCGTATTACATTTATAGATTCCAAAATAGCAATTTTTTAGGGCGCCAAATATAGACAGTTTTTCACGAATTTATAAAAAATAGCTAGAGCTAGATTTTGCCAAAATGCAAAAAAGAGACCCTAGTTATTCTTAAAGGATCTGTCTCAGGTAAAAATTTCAGATTTTTCCAAAGACTGGAAAGGGGTTAACTGATACGGGGAACCTTGTAACTCTGCAGTGTATTTTAAAATATCAAGCTAGCTCGATTTCACGCGAAAATTTTATGAGAACCCTAGGATGTTGGGAAGTTCCATTCCCCAGGAATTCGGGCCATTCCGAAGCCGTTACCTATTTTTTTGGCCGAACGGCCCTTTAAGCGCTTGATCCGGACACCGGTTCGGGATTTTTGGGCGAAACCTCCGTAAAATACTTTTTAGGTCAAGAATGAATTCAGGGAGCCTAAAATAGCATTTCGAAGCACTTTTGATATTTTTCGATGCCAGGGGGCATTTCGGTAATTCGCCGCCTCGAGAGGGGTATTTCGGTAATTTTACAGTGCTAAGTTTTTCGACGGACTTTTTAGTCCAGAAATGTAATTACAAAACTGAAATGTTGTTTTGAAGCTGATTTGGCGCGCGTAGGGGTGATAATGAATCCCCGGGGGCATTTCGATAATTTGTCGCTCAGCGAGGGTATTTTGGTAACTGAACGTTGTAACACAACTGGAGGAAATAATTTTCAACACTATGTGTATTCCTAGGGTGTAACACTATGTGTGTTTAATGTGAATACGAAACGTAATTGTCGCTAAAGGTGAAAACTTAATTAGACAGTTTTTCACGAATTTATAAAAAATAGCTAGAGCTAGATTTTGCCAAAGTACAAAAAAGAGACCCTAGTTATTCTTAAAGGATCTGTCTCAGGTAAAAATTTCAGATTTTTCCAAAGACTGGAAAGGGGTTAACTGATACGGGGAACCTTGTAATTCTGCAGTGTAATTTAAAATATCAAGCCAGCGCGATTTCGCGCGAAACTTTTATGAGAACCCTAGGGTGTTGGGAAGTTCCATTCCCCCAGAATTCGGGCCATTCCGAAGCCGTTAGCTATTTTTTTGGCCGAACGGGCTTTTAAGCGCTCGATCCAGACACCGGTTCGCGATATTTAGGCGAAAAATCCGTAAAATACTTTTTAGATCAAGAATGAACTCAGGAAGCTTAAAATAGCTTTTTAAAGCACTTTTGATATTTTCTCATGCCAGGAGGCATTTTGGTAATTTGCCACCCCGCGAGGGGTGTTTTGGTAATTTTACTTTTCGGGGGCGTAATTGGCGCTAGGGGTGAAAACTTAATTAGACAGTTTTTTCACGAATTTATAAAAAATAGTTAGAGCGTGATTTTGCCAAAGTGCAAAACAGAGACCCTAGATATTTTCAAAAGATCTGTATCAGGTAAAAATTTTAGATTTTTCCAAAGACTGTAAAGGGGCTAGCTGATATGGGGAACCGTGTAACTTCGCAGTCTAATTTAAAATACCAAGCTAGCGCGATTTCATGCAAAACTTTTATGAGAACCCTAGGATGTTGGGAAGTTCCATTCCCCAGGAATTCGCGCCATTCCGAAGCCGTTAGCTATTTTTTTTGCCGAACGGGCCTTTAAGCGCTCGATCCGGACACCGGTTCGCGATTTTTGCGCGAAAGATCCGTAAAATACTTTTTAGATCAAGAATTAACTCAAGAAGCGTAAAATAGCATTTTAAGGCACCTTTGATATTTTTTCTGATGCCAGGGGCATTTTGGTAATTTGCCACCCCGCGAGGGGTGTTTTGCTAATTTTCCCGCGCCAAGTTTTCCAAACGACTTTTTAGTCCAGAAATGTAAGTAAACCACCTGAAATGTTATTTTGAAGCTGGTTCGGGGGTGTTGGGGTGATAGTGAACCCCCAGGGGCATTTCGGTAATTTGCCGCTCATCGGGGGCTATTTTGCTAGGAAGGATCCAGCTTAAATTCATACCTTAAAATAAATTTTAGTTCAGGCAAGGGTGTGAGACACCCGAAAACTTATTTTGTTCCGGATGTTCTGAACCTTGTGACGCACCGGCGATGACTGCCAGGGGGTATTTTGCATAAGTAGCGGGTATTTTGGTAACTTTCCCCCTTTAAAATTTTTCCTGATATATTTGGTATATAATTGACGTAATACATTTAAAAACTTGACTTTAAAGCGGTTTTGAGGTGTTGGGGGTGTAGGGGCCATCGGGGGGTATATTGCTATATAACCACGTTGGCGCTAAATTCAGTGGGAACTAGCGTAATTAAGCGTTCGGAGTGGTGGGAAGTGAGGATTTGTTTTAATACATTGAAATAATGACTATTGCTAATGTGTTGGTAAGCTAGGTTAAAGATCCAGTTATAGTTTTGGAATGTAAATATTATGGACGCTAAGTTGGTTTATAATTATATTTTGTTCTTAGAGGTATGAATTTCAGCCCTGGACCTCATGATACATCAATCCTATACGATGACGATGACCACGTCGCGAGGCACGTATTTGACGGTGTCGATAGGGGTGTTTTGGAAACAATTCAAAGCACAAGGCACCTTGAAGAGTGGGTACTAAACAAGGAACAAATACAGCTATTACACCGTCAAAATTTAACCCTGTTCACCGATTGCGGGAAATGGTCTCGACACGACGATTGCCTTATATCCGCTCTAGTTGAACGATGGAGGAGCGAGACGAACTCATTTCACTTCCGGTTTGGTGAAATGACTGTTACGTTAGAGGACGTCGGATTTATACTTGGAATCCCATGTCACGGCAGACCCGTTACTCTGAACGTGCCGTCTGCATCCATAGCGAATATGGCTATGCAGTATTTTCCGGGAATTCCAAGGGCAGCTTACAACAAACGGCGTCAAGCTTAAATGGCTGAGAGAGCAGTACGGCGTGCTACCGGATGAATACACTCCTCAAGATTTCGTGACGTATACGAAGGCATTCCTTCTGTATATTATTGGAGCTATATTACTTCCGACGCATTCGAAAAACACGGTGCATCCGAAGTATATGGTGTTCTTGGAGGATCTTGAGGAGGTATACTCGTATTCGTGGGGTTCAGCTGTCCTTGCGCACCTATATCGAGCACTGCATAAGGCTACGAGAAACGGTGCCAAGTCCATTGCCGCCTGCCTGACTCTATTACAGGTATGAGCATTTATTTTCTTGGTAGGATCCTTAGTCAATATATTCGGGATTAATTACTAATTCCATATAATGTTTGCATTCACAGGTTTGGTCTTACGAGAGGCTACCCATGGGTCGTCCACAACCGTTGGTAGATTCCGATGAGACGTGGCCTAGGGTGTGGGCCTGGGGGCCTACGACCAACCGGAGGAGGAGACGGGTAGACCCTCACCACCATCTAAAGTTCTATCGGGGGGAACTAGAGATACTAGATGCATCCCAGGTGATGGCAGCCATATGGCAAGGTGATGCATCTTTTGTGAGTGGTTTGTTCGGGTAAAATTCTAACAATCGAATAATGTGAATTTCTATCCAAAATATCAGCAATGAAGATCAAGCTATCTGCAACGGGAACCAAAAGGATCAAAAGGGAACATAAAAAGGGGTCGACCGAACTTCATGGCAGATGTGATTTTGTTGGGTGACGAGGTCAACAGTGGAATACCTGGCAGGAAACGTATGATAGCCTTGTATCGCTGGCACGACGGCATTAACTGAGGAATACTTCCAACATACACATAGCTCGAGCGACTCGGGGTTAAGACGACTCCTCCTGTCATCCAAAACCCTCCCGCTGGCTGAAAATGCCGACTCTGAAGCAACCGTGGAGGCTTGCACTGGCAGTACATCCCGTGCAATTTGGGATAAAGTTTTATACATGTTTTGATTTTGTTTCCAAAAATTTAACAAATTAAAATTAACCTGTTCTTGCATTGATAAATCAGAATAATGATCAGTATTTGCATATACACCAATCTCATTAAAAGAGGAAAAAGTAGACGAACCTGCCGAATTAGAAGTACCTTCACCTGGTAGTTGTCTTGCTACTAGATGTTCAAAGCCCTTAAGGTATGGCGCATAATACCTCTCAACAGTGGATGATGATGTAGCTCGCCCGCGCACGTCAGCAGAATTACGATAGAGGTTGAACAAGTCCTCAAACCTCTTGCTCACTTTTGCTGTGAATGCGGTTGTCTCCTCTGCTGTGTAGCACATTAATTTCGATATCTCTTGTATCGAGGCGTTCACGCCATGCAACTTTAACCTAGGATCTAAACAAGTAGCCACAGCAAAAATAACAGGCAGTTACTCCAATATTTATTAAATTTTTGATCCATCACTTTTACTATTTCCTTAAAGGGTCCTATATATCTCCATTTTGTTAACATTGTAGCCATCTTGAGAATTTCTATTACAGCGAGAGGAGAGGTGGGATAGTACGTACCAGACAATAAATTGGTAGACGTGTAAAATA